>BLSH010222839.1:475303-499031 GCA_018402905.1 Glandirana rugosa | reverse complement strand
GGTCGGTTATGCCAGAGAAGAGGAGAGCCGGTTAGCCGAGAATTCTGGGCAAAGGATTAACCGGCCCTTCCCCTTCGTCCTTCTGGTATCGCTTATTATTAAACGACGATAGTGAGTTGACCCACCCGAGTCCCGTGTCACGAGACGCAGGACTCGGGGAGGGAAAAAATTCGGTCAATCTCGGAGTCCGAGATTAGGACACGAATTTTTTGGGTAACTTTAGGTACGCGGGTCACGGGACGTACATCTAATCCCCGGCCCGTATACCTAATCCGACCGTCGCGGGGACGCGGGGATTACTTCGTCGGCGGTGACCATGTTGGTCGGACGGTCTAAAAAATGTACACTAATGACAACCACTGATATCGACAAGACGATCGGTCCTGCCGAGGGATACGGGGGGGGGGGGGTGACCGTTAGGGGGGGGGGGGGCATAGGGAGCCGTCCTGGCTAGCAGAACAGCTATAGTCACCAACAGTAATCACATGTAAAAAATCTGGCAGGCTGGTTGTACCAGTGGCGGCTGCTTCATTAGGGGCGCAGGGGCGCTGCCAGCCTAATCCATATGCCCGGCCCCTAATCTACATGCAGGGCACTGGGCGCATGGATTTCAATGGGTTTTTTAAGCACAGGATTAGAGCCTGAGGCTCTAACTGGCTTAAAAAAGGGAGGGGCTCAGGACGCAGAGCACTGTGCCCTGAGCCCACCCAGTTGAGTGATAGCAGCAAATTATTATTCGCTATGGTCTTCCTGCTTCCCCTTCCCGGCCAATTAGGAAACGGGTCTTAAGAGCCGATTGGCCGAGAGGAGAAGAGACCGTATTGGCTGGGAGCAGGGGGGAGGCATCCAGGAGGAGACGTGGGGGGAAGCTGCCATAGCTGCCTGTGCAGGGCTGATGGGCGGATGGACAGGTGAGCGACGGGGGAATTTTGTTTGCTGTGCGACGAGGGTGGGGGGTTTGACCAACGAATCGACTGACCCACCAAGCGATGGGTTGGGTGGGTGGGGTTTTTGACTGACCGACCGACTGAACGAACACGGGGCATCAGGTGGTTTGTTTGCCACCCACCCCAAAAAATAGAGCACCAGCTGCCACTGGGTTATACCAAAGTCAAGCGATGGCTTAACTTGAGTACAATCAGCCTGTTCAGAGATGGAATGAATGGTCAGTCCCTGCTGAACCAGCCACATTTTGATCCATGTATGGCTGGCTTAATTCTTACAATCTTGGCCCGGTGCTGGTGGGCATATTGGGTGGTATTAGCATAACACAAAGGTCTATGCTGGGTTGATTTCTACAGAGATTGCATTTTTTAAATCAAATGAATAGATAGAGCAAACAGCTGGTGGAAAATAAATAGGTAGAATGATTGTAAATTGCCCAAGGTAGGCTTGACACCTTATGCAGTGGTCTATGTAAAATCTGCAAAAATTTAGTCCTGTTCGTATATATTTTAATAATCCCAGGAATAGGAAGGAAGGGGGATAAAATGAAACAAAGAAGAATAGTGATCTTTCATTACTTAATCCTTAGTCCCAGGTAGGGTTTATTCATGAAATGGAGACCCTGCACAAGATCTGATAAGGAAACAGGCATGCGACTTGACTTTTTAAACCTTTTGTAATTAAATTGAGAAACCAGAGGCCAGTTTTTTTATATCTTCCTTTTTGGTTGATGTTGGGTTCACACATATATGGTATCATTGTGGTGGGCCACAATGCTGACAGAGGTATTAATCCTTTCATACTCCAAAACCTGGCTGAAGTTGGATATAAACTTTTCTGAAACTGGAATTCATAGAGACATGAAAAGTCCAAAATCAGTAAGTGTTTTTCACACAGAAATATTTTTTTTATTAGTGGGATTTTGTTAAGGGGCAGTTTAGGTTCATAAACACTGCTTCCTGGAATTCTTATTTGACTTTAAGTCAACATATCAGCACTTATGCATTAACTAACAATCTGTTTTGTTACGCAATTGAAGTCATACTAATAATGTGCCTGAAACACTTTTGACAATCACTTAGCACCACAATTTCTACCACCCTCACATGTTGTAATTATTATTCGTTGAAAGAACTAGCCAGCTGTCATTGTGCTAGTGTCATCAATTTACAGAAAAAGAAAGAAAAAATGATGAACATTGCAAGTCGTAATGGCTTCCATTTTGTCCAACATCTGGCTTCTCAGAAAGTACACACTTCTCAAGCAGCTTGTTGTTGCAGAATTGTTCTTTTAGTCAATGCCATTGTTATTTTTCTTTAATTTAGTTGTACTGTTTATATCCTGCTACAGTACGCATATTGTTAATTTTGCTCTGTTAGCATGCAGAAGTTTTTATTAGAACAATACCAATCTAGAAGCAAGTGAATTAACTCATAGTAGCCAACCACTCATCTTTCACTTTTCAGACTGATATAAATTGATGACTTGAAATGTGATTTGTTATGCAGAGCTAAATCAGTACTCCTTTTGTTTTGTTAAGCAACCTACCTACATCACGTAACTTCTATATATAGGGAACCTGACAGTTTTGTAAATGCAGATACTGTTGGCTAGAATCCATTTCAAACACATTGTTACTATTCTTTGATTTACCTCATCCTCTCATCCCGAGTGCCAGAACTCTACTGCAGAAATAATCATGCAAAAGGCACACATAGATGAAGTACCTGAAAAATTCTCCTCTATGATTACAAAATACATATTGAGGCAACCCTTCAGTAAAGCTTTTGTTTCCTCTGCCACTTCAAAAAATGTCACTATCATCAATGCCATAGGAGCTAGAATAAGCGCATAGGAAGGAAGAGCACTAAATATTTACAATGAAGATAGAAATCTCTTTTTGTGATAACATTCATGAATTTTAGAAGGTAGCATATCATACTGGATCAAATTGTATCTTAGATTTCATAGAAAAGCTAAATCCCCTATGAAACTGAAGAATGGCTTTTTCAGCTATTGCTTATCATTTCTAAGCCAAACAAGTACACACAGAAACACTTATCAACATGGTTTACTAAACTGTGGAAATAGAAATGGAAATGTTCAAACAAGACAATAGATGCTGTGTAAAACTTTTCATTAGGATCTGTAAAAGATGAAAAAGTCATCTTTGTTCAAATTAACCATTCCTTAACTGTTCTATATAATTTTTCTTGGATTGCATACTGGCAGATTCATATGCACTTTTTCCCAGTGAGTAGCTACTATAGATATGATTGATTGTGTATGCTTATATACAAATTTGAAAGAGTTACCTATTGGGCATGATAGCTAGATTCTGGATTAATGTGAGAAAGTTAGAGGCTGTAAAAAAAACTATACACCCTATAAGGTGATCAGACTTTCCATTATGTATAATATATATTTCTGATCATATATTATTAAAACCCGTTGTCATTATTCTGAAACAAAAAACTGATATACGATCCAAAGTCCCTGTTCTTACACACAAATGCTTGGCTGGATGTTCTAATAGCAAAGCATTTCCTGATACAGGCGGTCCCCTAGTTGCAAACATCCGACTTAAAAACGACTCCTACTTACAAACGCAGGGAGACAACAGGAAGTGAGAGGAAATCTCCCCCTAAGAAGGGAAATTCACTCCTGTAAGAGTTATAGGAAAAATGTGTCTCCACTGATGCTTTATCACCAATCCTTGTTTCCACAACAACCCAAAATTTTCACAATCCAATTATCATTGGGACAGGAAGTGAGGTGAAATCTTCTGAACAGGAACATAAACAGCAAAACAAACATTACCGGGGTGTTAACCCTTCCCTATGCTATCCAAAAAGCTTAAAAATATTTTTTTTGGCTTAAGCTACATATAAAAAATGGACCTGTTCCGACTTACAAACAAATTCAACTTAAGAACAAACCTACAGTCCCTATCTTGTTTGTAATCTGGGGACCGCCTGTAGTGTTGAAACTCCACCCCTGTTGGGCCATTAAGGAATGTGTGTGAGTGGTTCCAGTACTTTATAGCTTACAACATTTTCTTTGTTTTAGCATAATCACAGAATTTTTTTAATTCACGAGAGCCGTTTTCACCCTATGTTCAAGGTTGATGCCTCAATAATAGGCCCAAATCTGTGTAATCTCTCAAAATGAAAGCTTATAGGCAATAATAAGCCGTTAATACAAGATATGGCAATTAATAGATGTCATTGTGTGCCACAATGAACAAGAGCAACATAGAATTATAGCAAAAAAAGAAAAACAGTCATTGAAAGAAACCAGCTAGACTAACTACGCACAGGAAAATTAAAACAAGATTGTTAATGCTTAAATCTATGTGCTATATGATAATACAGACAGTGATGCAAATCTGTCAGGAAAAAAAATGCTGCAAAAACATGAACGTAAGGTGGAATATTGGACCGCTATGGCAGGCAAAGCCCAGAACTCCCTAGTAGTGCAAAGATTTTCCCAATGCTTCCTAACTCCTGAAACTTCCTCTTGGTCAATGATGCAGCCCTTTTTATAGTGTAGGGACAGGAGGTACTGGCAGGCTATAAAATTACCCAATATTGAATGGCTTGGTATTCCTTTAAATCAGTAGGTATTTCAAGGTTACTGTAGATGTGTACAAGCACCGCCTGGTGCCTTTACTTTATCAGTTTTTTTTTTGGATGATATAGTTAAATAGTCTCTTTAAAACAAGCATCTTCCCACATAAAGATGGGAAAAGGTCTGTCTGATGGAGGAGGCAGGGCCTCAAACGCATTATGGCCCACCCCCCTCTGCTTGCTCAAAGTTTCTACATAGCAGTGTATGTGACGCTGGCCTCCATTACAGTGGGTCTCAGCTTCAAGCTCAGCGGTCCTCTGCAGCACAGTCCATTCCATCCTGTGCTGCCAGCTTATCACGCTAGATGTGCACAGAACCTTGTGATTTAACATGGAAGTGTTTACTTGAATAAATGTGTTGGCTTTTATCTCATGCTGGCCTGGCACCCTTGTGTTTTTTTTAAAACCTGTAATGCTGGACTGCCTGTGCCTGTGCATTAACATCCCTTGACTTGTACCTGAGTTAAGACCATAGTTACAGGCAGGATCTTCGGAACAAGTAAAAAAAGCAAAAAGAAAAAAATGCAAACAGATGGGAATCTGGCATTGGGGTCACCCCGAATATAGTACTCGTAAGGTTATCTGATCCCCTCAGCCCCCCAATTGGGAACAAGCTGTGGTGAGGGAGAGCAGGTAGATCCGGCATATCAATCAACAAAGCATAGGAAGTAAACAAAGTGATATTATGGATATTCCTAAGGCTAGATCTGCAGGTCAAAGTATAGTTAAAAGTATCCCATGGTGGGCCAATCATATTGGTCTCACTGACCACCCATTCAGGTCTTGGGGGAGAGAGAGACTTGACAACTAAAGGGAGGAGAAAAGTGAGAGTAAAGTGGGGAAAAAAGGGAAAGAGGGAGAGTCAATCAGGGAAATGAAGGGGAGTGACCGGGATGGGAACTCCAGGGGTAAGCGAAATGCCCACGTATGTTGCCCAGGGTTCCCATACAGCTTCGAATTTTGTATTGGAGTCAGCGATAATACTGGCCAATTTTTCTTGCTCCATTATCCAAGAAATTTTCTTTCAGGCCTCCTCGAAGGAGACCTTGGGTTTTTTCCAGGCTTTAGCTATTGTAATTTTGGCTCCTAGTAGGATGAAATGAATTAAACTACGGGAGTATTTCAGGGTTTTGGGTAGATCGGCATTCAGTAGGGCTATTGAAGGAGACCTGGGGATGCGGTAATTAGTGACCAAATAAATGAGGTTGAAGATCCTCTTCCAGAAGAACCTCACCCTAGGGCAGCTCCACCAAGTGTGGAGCGGGCTACCCAACATAAGACAATATCTGAAGCAGAGGGGGTTCGCTGAAGGGTAGAAGCTAGTGGGTTTAGAGGGGGTGAGGTACCATCTGGTGAGGACCTTGATGTTGGCTTCAATTAGGGCTACACTTAGTATACCTTTAAAGGCTCTGGAGCAATAGGATTGCCATCTCTCCAAATTCCAGTCCAGCTGGAGGTCTTCCTCCCAGGCCTTCATATAGCTAACTTTAGAGGAGGGTGAGGAGAGAAACTGATAAATTATAGAGATGCCTCCCTTTTGGTCCCTGGCTTCCCCACACCAATGCGCGTATGGGGTGATTGAGGGAGGAGAGGGTTTGTTGTGGCAGCGAGAATGCAAGAAGTGATGGATTTGTCTGAATCGAAAGCGTTCAGACTCCGGCATTCCCAGCTTTGAGATACAATGACTCATTGAGATAGGACCTAGAGAACTAAAAAAGTGTCTGATCCGATACATTCCCTTATCTAGCCACCATTTGAAAGCAGAAATGTTAAGACCCGTAGGGAAGTCATGGTTATGGAAAATGTGGGCCAGGGGTTTAATTTCAGACAATAAAGAGGGACATGTTTTCAGATTGTCCCAGATAGCAATGGATTGCGAAAGAATTGGGGCCAAAATAGGGGGCCTATTTTTGGGGGGCATCCACAAAAGGAAATCTATAGTGAAGGACGGAGCAGCTTGCCTCTCAATCTGAACCCAGTCAGGTTTTTCATATTTAGATTAGATCACGGACAATTGGGCTAATCTGGCTGCCTGATAGTATCCCTGGAGCCTCGGAAGTCCAAGTCCTCCCCTGGACTTGTGTAGGCAGAGCATTCTTTGGGGAAGTCTATGGCCGGCTCCTTGCCAAGCAAATTTGATAACCTTCTGTTGGAATTTTCGTAGGTGGTCCTGTCTCACCATGATAGGCAGTGATCTGAAGAGGTATAATAGCTTTGGGAGTAGGGTCATTTTGACAGAATTTATTCTACCTAACAGGGAGAGTCCAGCATTAGACCATCCCTTTAAGTCGTCCTCGAGTTTCTTATAGATAGGGGGAAAGTTAAGAGCGTAGAAAAGGTCCGTTCTATGCTCTAGGTTAATTCCTAAATATTTAATGTGCGAGTCATTCCATTGAAAATGAAATGTTCTCTTAAGTTGCGTAACTAGATCTGGTTCTAATGAGACGTCTCGTACCCCTTGAAATAATGACCGGGCTCGACAGATGGCCCCTAAGGCAAATAATAGCATTCAGGGTGGAGTACAGGGCATGTAGGGTATTTCTGAATCTATTGCCAAATCCCCAGTGTTCTAAAACTGTGAAGATATACCACCAGGAGACTGAGTCAAATGCTTTTTGTAGATCTAGTGATAAGAGCATTCCTTTTTGTTTAGGTCCCTTGTCCCAGTTAAAGTTTAGTAAGGAAACTAAGTCAATTGCCCTCCTAATCTGGTCCGGGCCCTGCCTACCTGGAATAAATCCCACCTGGTCCTTATGTATATAGTGGTGTATGAATGAGGCTAGGCGGTTTGCGAGAACCTTTGTGAGGATCTTGAAATCATTATTAATCAGGGAGATTGGTCTATACGAGCTAGTATCTTCAGGGTTTTTATCAGGTTTGGGGATAACTGTTATGAAGGCAATGTTTAGGTGGGGGTCAAACGGAGAGCCGTTAGCTTTATAGTTGAAGAATTTAGTCAAGTGGGGTACTAGGGAGTTGGCAAAAGTTTTGTAGTAAGGGACTGACAACCCATCAGGCCCTGGGGCAGAGCCTGTTTTGAGGTTTTTGATTACCTCGTTGATTTCCTCCTCCAATATAGGCTCTTCCATAATATCCCTATGAGTAGTGGAGAGGGAAGGTAGGGGTAAGTCCCTCAAGAAGTCAATGATCTTTTGGTCATTGACCTTCTTGGCTTTACTGTATAATTCTGTGTAAAAGATGTGAAAGGCCTTAATGATTTTTTGGGGGATTAGCGGTTGGGGCCCATTATCTACTCTAATCCTCGGCATTGGCTGATTTTTAATCCTTGGGGAGAGCTTACGTGCTAGCATAGAACCAATCTTGTCTTTCTGAGAGTAAAATTTTGAGTAGTTCCACCTGAGTCGTTTTTCGGCTGAGGCAGTGAGAGCTAGGTTTAGGGCTAGCCGGGCAGCATCCAGCTTAGCCATGGAGCTAGGGGATGGGCATTGTTTATGCTGTGACTTGAGAGAGAGGAAGGAATTTTCTAGACGTATGATATCTGCTTGATGAGCCTTCTTGTTTTGTGTGGCTATCTGAATAAATTTACCCCTGATGGTAGCCTTATGGGCAGCCCAGAGTGTTTCTAGGGAAACCTCTTGGTCTCCATTTAAACTGAAGTATTCTTTAATTGCATCATCTAATTCCTTCACCCTGACTGGGTCCCGCAGGATTGTATTTTTTAACCGCCATTGGCGCGACGGTATATAGGAGGACAGTTTCTCGAGGGAAAGGACTACCAGGGCGTGGTCTGAGCAAGCTGTATCTTTAATCCCAGTTTCTAAATCAGTTGTCATTAAAGCAGGGGAAGTCAGGATGTGATCGATCCTAGCGTATGATTTATGGGGGTAGGAGAAATGAGTGTAGTCCCGCTTAGAAGGGTTTAGTTCGCTCCATATATCGATAAGATTTTGTGAGTGGATTAATTTAGCTATTTTAAGGCTAGAGTTAGTGGGTCGGAGTAGCTGTGTTCCTAGAGGTCTGGATTTGTCTAATATCTGATCAAACGCTGTGTTTGATTCGCCTCCGCAAATTACCAAGCCTTCCAACATGGGATTGAGTGTATTGAAAAGTGTTTGAAAGAAACAGGTTTGTCCCTTATTAGGGGCATAATAAGAGACCAGGGAGTATAGCTGGTCTTTCATTGTACCCTTTACTAGTATGAATCTCCCCTCGGGATCTTTGTAGACTGAAAGGCATGAGAAGTTGCAGAGCTTTGAGAGGACTATTGCTACTCCCTTGGTTTTATCTTGAGCATTGGCAATGTGGAATGTGGGGAAGTGGGGGTGGAGATATTTGGGATCGTACCGGATCGGGAAATAGGTCTCCTGAATCATTACTATGTCTAATCTTAGTTTTTTGTATTCCTCAAAAATTTTCCTCCGTTTAACGGGGGAGTTTAGGCCCTGCGCATTATGGGAGGCAATTTTGAAAGGTGGGGTTGAGGTGTGGTTAGCCATGGGGGGTAGAAGGGGAATTGGCATCTATAAAAAGGTCACTTACCCATAAATGGGGACTTCTGGATGGGTTTCTCGAGACTCCGGGAGAGTGAGGCAGTAGAGACCCACTGGGGATATGGTGGTCCTTTCCCTGATTGACTGAAGGGAGAGTGAAGAGAGAAGAGAGAGGATGAAAAGAGAACATATATAACAAACAAGACGGACCTCTAAGAGGCCCTTTAGGGCAAGAGGGGGAAAAGCCCCCCTGTACCCTAGCAGGAGGTCATCCTCCCCAAAATGAGGGCGAACGTCTTATCCCACAAAGGCAGACTAGCTGAGATCGGGGGGTAAGAGGGTGCGCAAGAATATCCAGGATCTGTCAAGGCAGCAATCAAACAGTATAAACTAGAACTAGTCACAAGGACAGGTTAATGAGGTATATAAAAAGTAAGTAACTAAAAACTCAGGAAGAGTTGTTCAGGACTGTATGTCATATGGCATAGGCCGACTGTTGTTAAGGAGGGCTTCCGTGCTGGGTTCAGAGAAGCCATCTAGTCGGACAATGCCCTAGAGGGGACCCCAACCAGATGGCTTGGCCAAACCCAGATAAAAAAAAAAAGAAAACTCAACTTGGTGAAACAGTGTAGGCAGTTTGTGGTAGTCAACAGAATTTGGGGGTTATGATCCCCCTCAACCATCAAGCAAGCCACTTGGCGCAGGCCACCGCAGTGGTGGAGAAAAAAGGGTAAAAAATAATGCAGCTTTCGGGGGTAGATTGTCTTTAGCTCTTTTGGATTTAGACTTGGACCAGAGGGGAGTGATGGGGCTTGCTGGCGGGGGACGTTTCGTTGATCCCGATGTCCTTCCAGAATATTCCTTAGGTGGTTTTTGGGAGATCAACTTCAGGTCGAGGAGTATCAGTTCACCCTCAGGGAATGTGGAAAAGGAGATTGTTTTACCTTTCCAGGGGAACTTTACTGTGAATGGAAAGGCCCACCAGTATTTGATGTTCTTGGCTGAAAGAATGGAGAGCAGAGGCTTGAGTGATCTCCTTTTTTGAATGGTAGATGGAGCGAGATCAGCGAAGATCTGTATCTGATGACCTAGACAGGAAATCTGGGACTTGTTGCGGGCCATGCACAGAATTTCCTCCTTTATAGCAAAGAAGTGGGGTTTGATGATGACATCCCTGGGGGATCCATCTTTCCTAGGATGCCCTAGGGCTCTATGGGCCCTGTCCAGTTCCAGGCGGTGCTGGGGAGTCTCTGGGATGAGGTTTTTCATCATGTCTTGGATAGCAGAGTGGACCTCAGTGATGGATTCAGGTAGTCCTCTGACTCTAAAGTTGAGCCTCCTGGACCTATTCTCCATATCTTCAATTTTGGCTAGAGCAGTGTCTAGTTGGTCTTGTAAGACTCTGATGTGTTCCAAATTCTGGTTGGTTCTTGCTACTGTCGAGTCTAGTTTCTGCTCAATAGCCTCCATTCTGGCCCCTAGATTATGGAAATCTGCCTTGATCTCCCCTGTGATTCTAGCGGCTGTGTTTGAAAGCCCCCTCTCTAGCAGGTCAGAGATTTTGCTGAACAGGTCATCCGGATGAATGGGGGGCTCTATGTCCAGGGAATTGCATGCAGGGCTGGCTGTCTGGGAGGCTTGCCCCGGTCCCAGGGGGGAGTAGGCCTTATCCTACATGGGGTGCCTCAGTAGGGACTCAGTTGAGGCAGGGGAGGGAGTTAGTGGCATCTGTTGCTGGCCGTGGGCTTCAGGAGATAAGAGGAGGGTTGGCTGATGGGCCAGACATCGGAGGCAGTGCAGTGGGGGCTCTAGAGGGCAATGAGCCCGAATCCGGAGGTTCCTGTCCCCTGTGACAGGCTTGCGGGCTGCCGAGGACTTGTCCTGGTGTGGAGCTCCTGGCTTGCGCGGCCATCGTGGAGCTACCGCACATGCGCACTCACAGCAGTAAATATTTAAGCTGTGAGCTGATCTGCTTCTAGTGGCTCTTATTTTTGGCACAGTGGCAAAAAATAGAGAGCAACTTAACATGCGCACAACAGGGTGAGACAGTAAAAACCTCAAATATAGTGCAGCACAACCACTACTGCGCTACAATAACATAAAAAAAAGCAATCAAAAATAATAATCTCCACATAGAAAAAGGTATAGTGAGAAAATCTGTATATATTATATAATATATATATATATATATATATATATATATATATATATATATATATATATATATACATATACCTGTGCAGACTGAAAAGTCAATTATTTAAAAAATGAGTGAATACAAAATCAGAACAAATATCATTTTGTAAGATATGTAAACAATAATCTTGCATAACAGCAGACTTCAACAGAATCTTGTGTGAGGTGCTCCAAAACAAAATCTTGCACCACAGTGTACCATCATCTCACAATACATTTCTAGTTGCCTAGTAGTCCCTGTATTAATTTTCTTCAATGATGCAGAAAAATAATACAGCTGATAAAATAAGAATAAAATCGGAACACCTCATGTCCATGATGTTTCTGAGTCAATGTATTTAATACAATGGGTCAATAAGATAGGCAGGTAACTAGACATGTTAAGGACAGGTGAGTATATAGCAGTTTACATATTTTTCTCAGTAGAGATTTCCTTATTAATCTGTGCTTGTAATGTTTTTGGAGATATAAGCATTATATACTTAAAAACAGTTACTTAATAAATTGTAATTCCAATAATGTTTTAATGGCAAGCATAAATTTCTTTTTGAACCAGGCTTTAACATTTTCCCTTTACTTACATCAAAGGGTCTATAAATAAGTGATGTGCTCTGCCTGCCAGATTGTACATGCATACCAATTACCTCTGCTGGTTTCTGGACACGTAGTCAGTACTTTAAACAACCTAGATAATATAGCCAGCTGAAATATTCAATATCTCCATCTTGGTATTCTGTCACCATGCAGGAAATGCATATAATTAGTAATCAGTTTCACTGCTTGTAAGGGGAACAGAATGATGCATTTTATATCCATGCACATGTCAAACCCAGTTAGCATTCTGACTCAGCAGGAGGACACATATTGCCCAGAGTGAAAAACATTCTGTGTTACTGAGAAAAGAAATCATGAACAAAACACAGTCATAGTGAAAATGGATTTTGTACTTTAAAAGTAGAAAATATAAGATTTTACTTTGAATTTTAGAAGCAACAATTTCTCCAATAGTAGTGGTTTTGCTTTTTAAGAGGATTTATTTAAAAAAAATGATTTAAGAAAAAGGTCTTATGAAAGTCGGAGTAAACAATTTATAATTGATCCATTTGTCTGTCAGTATAAAGCCAAGATTAAATAAGAAATACATATTTGAGGACCACTATAAAATCATTTTTACTGGCTTGTCAATGCAGTATTACGCTGCATTCTGAGTTCTGCATGTAAAAACACAAAACAAACAGGCTGAATAAAATCTTATTTAATAATGTTTACATACCATAGAACAGTGGTTCTCAACTCATGTCCTCAGGACCCACTAACATGCCAGATTTTAAATATTACCTTGGGGAGATGCAGACTAGAATTCTGCAATCACTGAGCAGCAAATAATATCACCATTGATGTATTTCAGTTATGTTGCAAACCTGGCCTTTTAGTGGGTCCTGAGGACAGGAGTTGAGAACCACTGCCATAGAAGATCTTGGTTAATGATCATGTGCTATAAAATTGTGAATGCCTGACCTTTACACTATTCTCCACAA
Source organism: Glandirana rugosa (assembly GCA_018402905.1). Lineage (NCBI taxonomy): Eukaryota > Metazoa > Chordata > Amphibia > Anura > Ranidae > Glandirana > Glandirana rugosa. The sequence continues at coordinate 486,272 of BLSH010222839.1, read as the reverse complement.
TAAAGAAGGTAAGATCCCACTGTTGTTGATCCCTTTCTTGGAGAAACAGCTTAACCATCTCTATTCCCTGTGCATGCGGTATTGAGCTGTAAGGAATATCAGCGTCCTCTGCCATCAACTAAGCATCTTTAGGTACATGTAGACCCTCCATTAATTTTAAAAAGTGTAATTTTAAATTTGCTGAATACCTTCAAATTGTAGATTCTCTTCCAGTTAAATGGTGAACTGACCTTACTATATACCTTGGTGTGCAGATCTTGTCTAACTTCTATGATCTATATAAATTTAACTATGCATCCCATCTTAATGATATTTATTCTAAGGTCCAAAACTGGACCAATTTTCACCACTCGTGGTTTGGCCATATGGTTCTTTTTAAAAACGAACAGTCTTCCATGCTGCCTGCACCTTTTTAAGACAGTATCTGTAATCTTTCCTTGCCAAATCTTTGTTTAAAATCAAGCCTGCTAAAAAAAATTGAAAAGGGAAGAAGCCTAGAAAAAGATATTAGATTCTCATTAAGGGAAAACAACATGGATAAGCTATGTCCAATGGTGAACTATATTACATGGCCACAAACCTGACCCATATATTATACTGGTTTGCAACTAAAACTTTAGGCAATGGGCCCTAATTGTGCTAGATACCTCTTCTATACCACTTACTATCATCCCCTGGTTGCCTCCGTACCAAAACCTGTTTTCCAACTATACACTCCCTACAACCCAATATAACCCACTGACATCAGTCAAAAGTAATCCACATTTCCTGCCTGCATGAAATGCTAAGTCTTTCTTCTGCTGGCAAGTGTTTGATCCAACCTATCTAGTGCAATGTCCAGTGAGGGCCTTCTGCAAGCACTTTCTCAACTGTTCCACCCCAATTACCTCCATACGGGTGCTTGGCTTCAGTACCTAAATCCCTCCCATTTTGTCAGACTTTCTTTTTGTCAAACACATTGGGATTGCTTTACTAAAACTGGAGAGTGCCTGGTCCCAAGCAGGTCTCTTTCAGCTCTGTAACCTAGTTCATCCTACAACACGCAAACTACTCTCATTCCAAGACCTCCACAACCTATATGATATTCTGCAAAACTCTTCTTTCCATATTTCCAAATCGGACACTATTTTGGCTCCTTATCACCCACTCTAACCCTTGAAAAACCTACATCTTTTAAACTATTATGCACCCAAGGCCCAAAGGACTCTGACAACGAATCCCCCTCATCCCCAGGCATAGGTCCGGACTTTCCAGCCTCCCCTGCCATGCTGCAGCAATTCGAAAAAATGCTCCGCAAAGCATTAAAACAAACGTCCGAACACATAACCAGCAGCCTGACAAAAGAAATCAGAGCTGGGATCCCGTACTGCAGCTCTCGAAGACAAAACCGATGAGCTGGAATCCACTACCCAGGAACAGAGAATGGAACTGGACAGCTTAAAGGAAGAAAACCTAGCCTTGCTCTCTAAATTGGAGGATTACGAGAACCGTGATCGGCGCTCGAACGTTCGGATAAGAGGAATACCGGAAACAGTCCTAGATCTAAACTCCACGATTACTGCTCTGTTTCAGGAACTGCAGCCCGCCATCCCCTTCGAACGCCTGGAAATGGACAGAGTCCATAGGGCCCTAGCCCCTAAAAAACCAAACGGTCCACCACGCGATGTCATCGCGAAACTTCACTTTTACCGTACCAAAGAGCAGCTCATGAAGGCGGCAAGGGATAAAGGCGAACTCTCATTTCAAGGATATAACTATCAGATATACTCTGACCTTTCCCAGCTAACCATGACCAAAAGGCCATGCCATGAAACTTCTATTGACTGAACTCCAACAACGCCACATCTCATACCAGTGGGGTTTCCCCTTTTCAGTCCGCTTCACGCATCAAGGAAACAAATACAGATGTACCAACGAATGAAGAACTTCGTCAACTACTCCAAGAACTCCACCTGGTGGAAGCCCCCGCTAACTCCCACCCCTCCAGGCACCGATCAGCTACCCCTTCACCTCACAAACCATCTCCCTCTCCGGGGAAACAAGGGAATTCCCAAGTCCATAAAAGAAGTCGCCTCACCCTGCCATCCCAAGACGACTCCATGGACTGAATATGCTTTACACCCAGCCTCATTTATTACTTCTCTTTAGAAGAGGCTCTCCCCTCCAATACTTGAGTTGAACAGTAAAGAACTCTTGTTGTGGCCTTTCCACTCTCATATGAGATGGCCCAATCCTTTGTACCCCATTGGCTACCCCAAATCTACCAACTTACTCCATCGGGACTGAGTGAATTTGTCTCAACCAAGACTAACTCTACCCATTACAACAAACTAACTACGAACGATGTTCAAGTTCCTTCCAGGTTCATTTTTCCCCTCACCTACTTGTTTGTCTACATATACCACTCTCTTCCAGCATAACCCTTTATTTCTCGTTTATCTGGGTTTACAGTTCAACTTTATTTGAGGTAGCCACTTCATATTCCTGCCTCGACCCAGCAGCCCCGCTGGAGCCCTGTCTCCCAAGGAACACCCATGTGTACCCCACTAGGCCCGCACCGGTCGCCCCCCATTAATATGGGGGCCACCACAGATGGCTTCCGACTCCCTGTCAGGGATGGAATATCCCTCACATGGACCCAGTTTTCTAATCGTATGTTGTTTCAATGTCTATTTTGCATTCCAATTGTACTACCTTTGCTTTTCTTTTTCGTTTTAGAGACCAAGAACGCACTCTCTTTTGTTGTTTCAGCAAGGCACCGGTCTCCAACCCCTAGATGCATACCCTCTCTTCTCTCCCCTCTCCTGATTCTTCTATCCGCCTGGTGGTCCAAGACAAGTAGCCTCATCCCACGCACTGGTAAGTCTAAACATCCACATTCATCACCATGGCCCCACTAACCATTCTCTCTCTTAACGTGCAAGGTCTCAATGTCCCCCAGAAAAGAACCAAAGCCTTTAGGCACTTCCATGCGCTAAAAGCTCAAATAGTTTGTCTCCAAGAGACACACTTCAAAGCAGACTGCACTCCAAAATTCATGAGCTGCTTCTACCCTCAGGTTTACACCGCCTCTGCTCGGACTAAGCAAAGAGGCACCCTAATTGCTTTCCACCGCTCAACCCCTTTGACCCCCCATGATATTATCCAAGACCCTGAGGGCAGATACTTAATCCTCTGCGGTCACCTCATGGATACTCCGGTCACTATTGTTACATACTATGCCCCCAACAAACGCCCCCTACTCCCTTTCTTTCCAACTTACTACAGGTGGTTTCCTCTCATAAGATGGGCACATTCATTATTTGTGGTGACTCCAACCAAGTACTTTGCCCGCACTTAGACAAGTCGCCATACCTCCCCCCTGCCTCCCCAGCTAAGCCGCATTTTTCCCAGCTACTTACATCTCATCGTCTAATCGACTCCTGGAGAGAGTGTAATCCTATGAAGCGGATCTACACACATTACTCATTTCCACATAAGGTATCCACTAGAATAGATCACATCTTTCTATCCATAGGAATGGCCCCTGAACTACTAACTTCCACGATCCATCCCATCCCCTGGTCTGACCATAACGCAGTCCTCACCACCTTAGCGTCCCCGATCCCTAAAGCCCATGATCGCACATGGTACTTACCTGAACATCTCTTAAAACACCCTTCGCATCGCCTCGCCATACAACAGGCCCTTAAATCCTACTTTGAACTCAACGAGACCCCAGAGGTTTCTCCCCTTACTCTCTGGGAAGCTCATAAACCGACCCTCAGAGGCGAACTTCAGCGCCAAGCATCCCTATTTAACCGCGAACAGAAACTCTTGGGGGAGAGACTAGAAGCGGAGCTCTGTGCTTGCAACACAGCATTCAGTGCTAACCCAAACCCCACGACCAGACTTAACCTGGACAAAGCTCGTATAGAACTTGACTTATTCCTAACTGAAAACACGGATAAGGCTCTCCGTAGATCACGACACGTCTATTTTATGAAAGCCAACAAGCCTGACGGCTTTCCGGCCCTCTATTATAAATCGTTTTCCGACCTATTGATCCCGATCCTAACCAAGGCCCTGAATTCTATCCTCCAAGGCCGTAAGTTTACCCCCGAATCACTCACGGCTTTAATCTGCATGATCCTCAAGCCCCAAACAGACGATACATCATGCTCGAACTACCGCCCAATCTCTCTTTTAAATATTGACATTAAAATCTTAGCTAAAATATTATCAACACGTCAGCAGCTCTCCACCGGGATTAAGGACACCACTTAGGTTGGCCTTTTCAACACACATCAGATACCCGTGGTGCAAGGCACCATCTCTCTACCATGAGACGCTACTAGAGTGGAGCCACAACATAGGAGACGCTGTCCATTGGGTTGGCAGGGGAATTTGTCCCTTTGGGACCACGTATCCTGGGCCTTTTGGATCCACGATTAAAATTGCGGCATTAATGAACATACTTAAACATAATTGTCCTATATTATCATTGGATTCAAACAGTACCCTTTCATCGTATTATGAATTATAGATATCCCTGCTTTGGATGTGCCGGCATTTTTGGGTCTCCTGTGCCTGCCCCCCTGATGTTTAGCCAAATTTGGGAAACAGTGAACCACCAATAAAGCAGTCATGCTTGAAGAGTATTAAGGTCCAGAAGAAGCACACTGGTGCGAAAAGCGTCAACCTCTTCTTTCATGCTCATCCGTGATTTCGGGTTTGGTACCAGTATCACCCCTGATTCATGTGGAACCAGTTTCATACTGTTTTATATTTGTGCCTCTGGTGTATTATCTTTTGATATACAACTATTGTATTCCTCAACTATTTGACACATTGCAATGTGTCCTCTCTTTTAATGATGTTATGAGTCAATAAACTATATTTTCTTTTAATTAAAACCATCAGTCTCACTAATGCCGACAAAGTCCACAAATTTGGTTTTTTCTCTTGGCTTATTTACGCCCAGAGTTTTTACCTTTTTCTCTGTTTAAATTTAGGATGGTGGCATCATTTTGGCATGACTTCTCTGTCATTATCAACACGTCTAAATGGCATAATCGGCAAATTAATCCATCGCGATCAAGTCGGCTTTATTCCTCTCCGCCAAGCAAGCAATAACATTCGTCGTGCTGTCTTGATATCACATGCGGCCAGATCGCGCCGGGTCCCAATTTGCTTCCTGTCCTTAGACATAAAAAAGGCATTTGACACTGTCTCCTGGCCTTACCTACAATATACCCTACAGAAATGGGGGTTTGGTCCTCACTTCTTGAAGTGGGTCACGGCCCTCTATGACAACCCCCTAGCATACATTAAATATGCAGGTTATAGGTCAACCCCCCTCAAAGTTGAAAGAGGCACGAGGCAGGGGTGCCCACTTTCCCCCCTGCTCTTTGCCCTAGCCATAGAACCCCTCGCACACCTCATCAGAGATGACCCGACCATCACCGGCCTCGACCTAGGCGGCTATTCGCATAAAGTGTGCCTTTTTGCAGATGACATCTTGCTCTTTCTTTCTGTCATCCCCATTAATAAAACATGTGAGACCCCACGCAACCCTATTACTAAACACTTCTTGGCTACTTGGGACACCCTGAAGTTCAAATATAAATTACAATCGCCCCATAACCCACTTCTCTCCTTTATGAGTAACCCGTCTTTCTATCCAGCCTGGCAATCCCCAAGCGCCTTCCGGAATTGAACATCCATGGGCTTACTGAGGCTCCACCACTTGGTAGACTCATCATCACTCCTACCATTCACAACACTTCAAGAAAAACACCAACTACCCACATCAGAGATTTTTCGTTACCTTCAAATTAAAAATTTTTATTCAGACCTCACCGCACATAACTCACACCTCGACAGGCTTACTGAATTTGAAAACGTCTGCAAACGTGACCCTCACATGAAAGGCCTGATCTCTACGCTTTACACACAACTCACAAATACCCCAGACTCAGCTGGCCCCTCATATATCCAAAAATGGGAACAGGATCTGGGCCTCCGCATCGACCCATCTGAATGGTCGGCCATATGGGCCTCCACCAAAAGTTCTTCCCCATGCATACAAGCAGTCGAAACAAATTATAAATTAATTACTCACATGCTGGTATTTAGTACCCTCAAGAATAGCTAAATTCGTCCCAGGTTACCCATCCCACTGTTTTAGAGGTTGCCCTGAAGCTGGCACCCTTCTCCACATTTGGTGGCAATGCCCCGTAGCGCAGACTTTCTGGACTGAAATATTTAGCATGGCTACACAACTGTTTAAATTGCCCCTTCCCCTAGACCCCAAACAAGCTCTTTTGAGCCTGAAACCGGAAATGCTCCCCCACAAACAATTCAAACTCTTCCTATCTCTCCTGACCACTGCAAGGCAAACCATAGCTAAGTCATGGAAGACCCCAACCCTATCCACCGCAGAAACTAAATCCAGAATGACCAGATACCTCATACACGCCAAGATGGAAGCAATGGACAAAGAGTCCCCCACTAAATTTGAAAAACTTTGGACCCCCTGGATTAGGCTATTTCTCCCTCCCTCAATTGACCTTGAGACCCTGCGCCCATGGTGATGCAGCACTTCTAATCCCCGTGTTCATAAAAGGTGTCGTGGAGATGAACGTCAATCCCACCAGGGGGAACCTCCCCCCTCCTTTTCTTCTCTGACCTCTCGACTCCTGTCCTCTGTCCCCCCTTTCCCCCTCCCCTGAACCCTCTCCTCTGCTTACTCCTCTACTACTTTTTATAATTACTCGGATCCAACACCAACCCTCATTAAGTGCTCAGAATAAGCTGGTCTTTCCCATTCTTCATTAGGCAGGTGGTACCGGACATGATGGATAACCTATAGTTGCACTCACCTAACGCATGGACTTCCTTCATGGGCACAGTTTGATCCCATCAGGGGTGCCCACTAAGTGAAAGCCCTCTCTGTATGTGGGTGGTCTATCGTGTCGGATACCGTAAGCCTAGCCTGGCGCTATTCCATATGTAATATACGGTCTTGCTTTACTGATACTGCCTAGGTTTAATGTTATTTGACATATTGCCACTGGCCTGACCGGCCCCCTTTCCAGTGGATCTATGTACCATAATCCTTGTCTGATGTCTGTTACATTCTTCAATAAAACTCTTTAACAAGAAAAATACAAGTAAAAAGAAACTGGAGAGTGCAAAAGCTGGTGCAGCTCTGTATAGAAACCAATCAGTTTCTATTTTTTTTAGTCAAAGCTTAATTGAACAGACTGAAGTTATAAGCTGATTGTCTACCATGCATAGCGGCACCAGATTTTGCACTCTCCAGTTTTAGTAAATCTATCCCACTTTATCAGACCTTTTATTTGTTTGACCCGTATTCTTGGTCTTTCTTTATTTTTTAATTAGTATTATGAACGCTTTTATAAAATCTGATTGTACAAAAAGCGCAATGCGATAACCCACATGAGAATTGCACACACAATGTAATAGGAACACCCTTGTGGAATATGTGTAAAGGTGCAACTAATTAAACAAATATAATGAATAAACCAAAAAAACTAAAACATAGTGCACAATGATATAAAGGTGAAATTCCAAATTCAATACAAAATCTGTAATGTGTCCAAGAATGTCCAAATCTTTGTGGTAATATACATTCTAAGTGAACACCTCCACCATCCTCTTAAGGAAAAATGCTCACCTCTTGTATTTATCAACACTTTAAAGGTCATGCATGCATGTTGCTTTGCACCATGACTCAGAAGATACTTGGTTGCCCTTCAATATGATCCAGTCCATATGAACCACCATTACAACTCCAAAGAACCACAGGGCACAGTTCCAAAAGTGAATCAGCAGACCCAGTCATCCAGGAACTACACCCAGCAATCAGGATTAGGCTTGTGCAATTCGTTTAATTCTGAATTTCGTTTTTACCAATTTTTGCAAAATTCGATAATTCGGATGAATTCCAAATTTTCAATTTCCGAATTTTCATTTTTCTGAATCGCGGTAATTCAGCAATTGTGGTAATTCAGAAATTCGGCAATCGAAACAGCCAAAAATCCAAAATTCGGAAATTCAGAAATTCGGAAATCTGAAAATTCAAAAGTAACTAAGAATATTTGAAATAATAACTGATAACTATTAAATTATACGTATTGGAATTTCCTTGAAAGTTTGGCTGTTAGTGAACTTAAATATGAAATTTATCACTAATAGCCATACTTTCAAGAAAATTCCAATACCAATAATTTAATAGTTATTTATTATTATTTCAAATGTTCTTTCTTATTTCCAAATTTCAGAAATTCGGAAATAAGGAAGAACATTTGAAATAATACGTTATTAATGTATTATTTTAACTTATTATAAATTATAATAAGATATTATTTCAAATGTTCTTTCTTATTTCCGAATTTCCTAAACTCGGAAAACAGAAGAACATTGTAAATAATACGTTATTAATTTATTGTTTTAACTTATTATAAATTATAACAAGCTATTATTATTTCAAATTGTCTTCCTTATTTCCAACTTTTGCAGTGTGTGACTGTATATATGCATACTGTATGTATGTGTTTGCGTATACTGGGTGTGTATATACTGTATACATACAATATACACACAGTATATACACACCCAGTATACACACATACATACAGTATGCATATATACAGTCACACACTGCAAAAGTTGGAAATAAGGAAGTACATTTGAAATAATAGCGTATTATCATTTATAATAAGTTAAAATAATAAATTAATAACTTATTATTTCAAATGTTCTTCCTTATTTCTGAATTTCTGAAATTCGTAAATAAGAAAGAACATTTGAAATAATAATAAATAACTATGAAATTACAGGTATTGGAATTTTCTTGAAACTATGGCTATTAGTGATAAATTTCATATTTAACCCCTCCAGATCCGCGCTATTGCCGAAATACGGCTCCAGCGCGGATCTCAATTGCCGGGACAACGTCCATGGACGTCGTCCCCTTTACCCGCCCCCCGCCCGCGATCGCGGGCGCGCTGCCCGGATTTTCTGTGATCGCTGTGTCCCTTGGACACAGCCAATCACAGATCGTGGTAAATGGCCAATCACAGCGGCCATTTACCACATCAACAGCGGGTCCAATGAGAGATGATCTCAAATGTAAACATATGAGATCATCTCTCATTGCCTGCCTTCTCTCCTCACACAGACACCGCTGAGTGAGGAGAGAGAGATCGCTGTGTGCTGCCGTTTACTGTAAGTGCATAACACACTTCACCTGTGCCCCCCATTAAAGTGCCATCTGCCAGTGCCATCTGCCAGTGCCTCTGCCAGTGCCATCTGCCAGTGCCACCAGTCAGTGCCACCAGTCAGTGCCACCAGTCAGTGCCACCAGTCAGTGCCACCAGTCAGTGCCACGTATCATCAGTGCCACATATCATCAGTGCCACGTGTCATAAAAAGTGCCACCTGACCTGTCATCAGTTTCACGTGTCAGTGCCACCAATCAGTGACACGTGTCAAAGTGCCACCTGACCTGTCATCAGTGCCATGTGTCAGTGCCACCTGACCTGTCATCAGTGCCACGTGTCAGTGCCACCAGTGCCACCAGACCTGTCATCAGTGCCATATATCAGTTCCACCTAACCTGTCACCAGTGCCACATATCATCAGTGCTACCTGACCTGTCATCAGTGCCACCAGTGCCACCTGACCTGTCATCAGTGCCATGTGTCAGTGCCACCAGTGCTACCGGACCTGTCATCAGTGCCACACATCAGTTCCACCTAACCTGTCACCAGTGCCGCATATCATCAGCGCTACCTGATCTGTCATTAGTGTCACCTGACCTGTCCTCAGTGGCACGTGTCAGTGCCACCGGACCTGTCATCAGTGCCACGTGTCAGTGCCACAGGACCTGTCATCAGTGCCACGTGTCAGTGCCACCGGACCTGTCATCAGTCCACATATCAGTGCTACCTGATCTTTCATCAGTGTCACCTGACCTGTACTCAGTGCCACCAGACCTGTTATCAGTGCCACATATCAGTTCCACCTAACCTGTCACCAGTGCCACATATCAGTGCCATCTGATCTGCCGTCAGTGTCACCTGACATCAGTGCATAGGTGTCATCAGTGCCAACTAGTGCTGCAACAATGGCAAAAAGATCCTTTTCTCTGGAGGAGGCCTACGATATTCTCGCAGCTGAGGAGAGCAACGGGGAGCTCTCTTGCAAGTTCCTCTGAGTCTGAGCCGGAGTCTGATATGGCCTACGATCCGGTCTCAAGTAGTGAATTAGACTTGGACTCAGATGAGGAATATTGTCCACCCACTAGACGAAGGCGCGTTGATGAGGAGGCAATACCGTCCACCAGCACCGCTTTGCCATCCACCCGCACCAATGTGCTAACCGCCAACACCCCAGTGTCATCCACCAGCACCCCAGTGCCATCCACCAGCACTGCTGTACGTCAGCCCCAAAGGGTTAGGTCTCATGCCGGCCTTCCCTACTCACTCCAGCACCCCTTGTGGCTTCCTCCCAATTCAGGAGAAGCAAGAATTCCCCCTTTTACTGCCCAACCAGGAGTCCAGGTGGACACACAAAATTTCTCTCCCATTGATTTTTTTTATTTAGTTTTTACTTTGGACATGCTGCAGTCCATTGTTGCCCAGTGCAACCTATATGCACACCAATTTATACAGGAGAATCCAAACTCTTATTATTCCCGTCCCTATGAGTGGAGAGATGTAACAGTGGATGAATTTAAAATCTTTTTGGGCCTTGTGTTCTACATGGGACTAAACAGCAAAAATGAACTCCTACTGGTCCACCCGCCCCATCTACCACATGCCGGTCTTCTCATCCATAATGTCCAGGACAAGATTTTCCATGATCATGAGGTTTCTTCATTTTAATGACAATACCCAGTGCCCCCCCCCCCCCGAAATGCCCCAAATTATGACCGGCTTTACAAGATACGCCCAATTCT
>BLSH010222839.1:442714-453378 GCA_018402905.1 Glandirana rugosa | reverse complement strand
TGGCAGTTAGCCGTTAACTGCCGTCGTTTTACAGAGACATTGCGCCTAGCGGCAGTATACTACCGCCGGCGCACTAGCGCGGATCACTCGCGCGGGCGCGCGAGTGACATAGGCCCCTCCCGGCCCCTCGTCCACGTCGCCGAAGCTAACGGCGGCCGATGGGCGCTACCGGGGGGGCCTCGCTTCCTCGCCTCCAGGCACATTCATTTGTGACTGGAGGCGAGACACTTCCCCCTTCCCGACACTAGTGTCGGAAGGACATGTACGAAGGGAAGTGGTCACAGCCTTCATGTACAGGAAGGCTGTGATCACAGCCCTTCCCCCTTCACAGAGCGGAGGTCAGTGTTTACTTACACGGACCTCCGCTCCTTCGCTCCGGGGGGGCCATCGCGGGTAGCCGGCGGCAATCGAAGCCGCTGCACCTGCTCCCCGGCCCTCCCCGGATACAGTGAGCGCGCGGGCGCGCTCACTAGGCGCGATCACGCGGCCGCCATCATATGACGGCGATCCGCGTTACAGAGACATTTTGCTGCCGTCAATTGCCGATTGACGGTCGGCAAGTGGTTAATTCTTCACAAAAAATTACACTTTTATATCTTTATGTTTGAAGCCTGAAATGTGGCAAAAGTTCAAAGGGGGCCGAATACTTTCGCAAGGCACTGTATATGTTGTGAAAAGATGCACTGGTTAAGTATACAGAACATGTTCATCCGTACTAGAGATGATTTCCCAAAATGGTAGACAGTGTGTAATGAGCTGAAGTCCTGATGCCATAGGTGAGGTGTTAAGCAAAATAGCTCATGAAGGGGAAATTGACATTGAGGGGGAGATTTACAAAAACTGGTGCATTCAGAAACTGGTGCAGCTGTGCATGGTAGCCAATCAGCTTGTATCCTCAGCTTGTTCAATTAAGCTTTGGCAATAAAACCTGGAAGCTGATTGGTTTCTGTGCAGAAAGGCACCTGATTTTGCACTCTCCAGCTTTAGTAAATAAACCCCTGAGTGTCAGTTAGGAAGGAGAGTGTGTATTGAAGAACTGACCATCCAGCAGGTGATTCCACTAAAGGAATAAAGCCGGGGGTGTGCTAAAGTCAGGGAAAGGGAGTGTGGAGAGTGAGAACAAGATGAAAAGGGGGAGAAGAGGTAGGAGAACTAAGAAAGGAGGAAAAAAGGAAGGCAGCGGATCTTATCCTTTAATATGGGGGGGGGTGTAAAATAATAGGGGGCTGAATTAGAGTTAGGCGGGGTCTAAAAGGGTGGGAAAGGTCAGAGGTTTCAGGGAAAGGGCAAGTGCCCTTATGGGTAACCAGATCCACCAACTTCCCCTATGCCCTAGCCATCTCTAGTGAATAAGGCAGCTACCCAGGGGCAGGTTCTAATATAGGAACAAGGGGATAATACCCCAGTGGGTTTGCTTTATTTCACCAGCCAGCGAGACCAGATCTTTGTGAATTTTGAGGTGTTGTCACGTGATATTGAAATTTATTCCTCCATCTCTGATATATTTTGAGTACTCAAAAACCATTCCTGGATGGTTGGCACCTGAGTGGAGCACCGAAGCACTGGGACATAAAGCTTGGCTGCATTCACCATATGTATTGCCATTGATTTAAAGAATGCTCTCCTGGTAAGAGAAATGTGGTGCAAAAGTAATTGGGCTAAAGTCTAACGTATAGGTAGTGACTGAAGAAATAATTTGGTGGACTTCAGACTAGAGAGATTGAAGAGTTGGACAGACCCACCAGACATATAGTAGGGAGTTTAATTCCATGCTGCATGTCAAGCATAAATTAAAGGTGGAAGGCAAGAACATTTACTGAGCCATTGTGGATAGATGTATGAATGTGTTCTCAGTCCTCTTTGGATAAGTCTAGAGTAAAGTCTTTTTCTCCCTTTTGGTGATTGTTCACTAATTATAGTAGATAGTAGAAGCCAATTGTTGTTGAGATGTATTTTGAGAGCACAAGTATTCAAAGAGAATGAGAAGATAGGCACAGAGGCTCATTTGGTCTGGACTCATAAGGAAATTATGTAATTGGATATACCGTAGGTCCAGAAAGCGAACAATTGTCCTAGCATTAGGGAGGTGAGTGTTCATAGCTCAACAGTTTACCCTTGGGAAAGAAGTGTTTGGCCAAGGTCCGATGATGGGGCCAAATACTAGAAAGGAACTGCCTGGACATCCCAGGAGGAAACTCAGGATTGAGGTGCATTGAATTCAAAGGGCACAGGGATGAATAAAGTAGTAGTTTCCTGCAAACCTCTTGGAAAAACCTCATGCTGTGAAAGGATGGTACATTAAGGTAGGGGGACATGTTTGGGAGCTAGTGACTGCATGGGGGCAAAGGTGGCAAGCCCGGTAATATTTTCTGTGATCAGGGAGCTCTGTTCCTTCTTTGGATTTAGGAAGGGCAAGGTGGGTGTAGCTGATTATGCTAAACAAAGTTTGTGCAGTGTGTCCTGTAGGAGGAAAAAACACAAGAGGTAAAAGAATAGTGCTTAAGCCAAAGTCTGTTAGGAGCTATCTAGCAGCACATCCTGAAAAAAATATATAGACAAATATATATAGACCAATTAAGAAAGCCCAAGAGGTACTAAGGTACACCTTTATTGGTGTGCTTTCTTTCAAAAAAGTGAACACACATGCATCTGATAAAAACAGCTATTATTGATATCATTTCAACCCAGCATGTCAGGTTGAGTACTGAAATCCCATACCAAAAATCCTAAAAGCACAAATGTTGAACATAGCCCACAGTGTATATACGTATACATTTACCGGAAAAGGTCAGATTATTGGCCTACTGGATGTATATCAATTATTATTATTATACAGGATTTCTTCAGGAGAGAGATATAAAAATATATGGAGATTTTTTTGCAAGCCAGGGCCATTGCCAATTGTGGGACAAGACAGCGCAGGACAGATGCCGAGTCCTTACATAGAATCATAAATTAGGCCAGGAAAATGTGCATAAAATGCTAAATTTGGGAATCGGACCATTCAAGAGAGAGTGTCCAGAGTGTCTATACGCAGTGTATATCTGTACTTTATTGAATTTATATACATCTGGCAGGTCAATTATCTGACCTTTTCCAAAGCAAATAAATGTATATGTACAATATACAGTGCCTTGCGAAAGTATTCGGCCTCCTTGAACTTTGCGACCTTTTGCCACATTTCAGGCTTCAAACGTAAAGATATAAAACTGTAATTTTTTGTGAAGAATAAACAACAAGTGGGACACAATCATGAAGTGGAACGAAATTTATTGGATATTTCAAACTTTTTTAACACATGAAAAACTGAAAAATTGGGCGTGCAAAATTATTCAGCCCCCTTAAGTTAATACTTTGTAGCGCCACCTTTTGCTGCGATTACAGCTGTAAGTCGCTTGGGGAAGTCTCTATCAGTTTTGCACATCGAGAGACTTAAATTTTTGCCCATTCCTCCTTGCAAAACAGCTCGAGCTCAGTGAGGTTGGATGGAGAGCGTTTGTGAACAGCAGTTTTCAGTTCTTTCCACAGATTCTCGATTGGATTCAGGTCTGGACTTTGACTTGGCCATTCTAACACCTGGATATGTTTATTTGTGAACCATTCCATTGTAGATTTTGCTTTATGTTTTGGATCATTGTCTTGTTGGAAGACAAATCTCCGTCACAGTCTCAGGTCTTTTGCAGACTCCATCAGGTTTCCTTCCAGAATGGTCCTGTATTTGGCTCCATCCATCGTCTCATCAATTTTAACCATCTTCCCTGTCACTGCTGAAGAAAAGCAGGCCCAAACCATGATGCTGCCACCACCATGTTTCACAGTGGGGATGGTGTGTTCAGGGTGATGAGCTGTGTTGCTTTTACGCCAAACATAATGTTTTGCATTGTTGCCAAAAAGTTTGATTTTGGTTTCATTTGACCAGAGCACCTTTTTCCATATGTTTGGTGTGTCTCCCAGGTGGCTTGTGGCAAACTTTAAACAACACTTTTTATGGATATCTTTAAGAAATGGCTTTCTTCTTGCCACTCATCCATAAAGGCCAGAGTTGTGCAGTATACGACTGATTGTTGTCCTATGGACAGAGTCTCCCACCTCAGCTGTAGATCTCTGCAGTTCATCCAGAGTGATCATGGGCCTCTTGGCTGCATCTCTGATCAGTCTTCTCCTTGTATGAGCTGAAAGTTTAGAGGGACGGCCAGGTCTTGGTAGATTTGCAGTGGTCTGATACTCCTTCCATTTCAATATTATCACTTGCACAGTGCTCCTTGGGATGTTTAAAGCTTGGGAAATCTTTTTGTATCCAAATCCGGCTTTAAACTTCTCCACAACAGTATCTCGGACCTGCCTGGTGTGTTCCTTGTTCTTCATGAAGCTCTCTGCGCTTTAAACGGACCTCTGAGACTATCACAGCGCAGGTGCATTTATACGGAGACTTGATTACACACAGGTGGATTCTATTTATCATCATTAGTCATTGAGGTCAACATTGGATCATTCAGAGATCCTCACTGAACTTCTGGAGAGAGTTTGCTGCACTGAAAGTAAAGGGGCTGAATAATTTTGCACGCCCAATTTTTCAGTTTTTTATTTGTTAAAAAAGTTTGAAATATCCAATAAATTTCGTTCCACTTCATGATTGTGTCCCACTTGTTGTTGATTCTTCACAAAAAAATACAGTTTTATATCTTTATGTTTGAAGCCTGAAATGTGGCAAAAGGTTGCAAAGTTCAAAGGTGCTGAATACTTTCGCAAGGCACTGTATATACACTGATATGTTGGGTTGAATTGATATCAATAAAAGCTGCTTTTATCGAATGCATGTGTGTTCATGTTTTTTGAGAGATAAAGCACCAATAAAGTCCTGTAGTACCTCTTGGGCTGCCTTGATAGTAAGCCACTTATTTGTCTAAATAGGTAATGCGTGCATGATATATAGCATTCTAGGTAGAATGTTCATCTTCAAAATAACTTCTCTACCAAACCAGGAGAAATAAGGGGTGTCACTGTGCTTGAGGTAACTGCATTGCGGGAGGTGGAGAAGTTGCTGGAGGTGACCTGCGGGGATGGGTCCTCTGGCTGTGCATATCCACAGATTATTCTTCTGGGTTTGTACACCAGATTGTAGGTATACAAAATGAGTTGTACCATTCCAGCAAGTTGATCAGGGGAAGGTCTAAGCTGGCACAAAATTGTGGCAATTCCTCAAGGACTCTCAGATGAATCACTCAGCCCAAAGTGAATACCGATTAGCAGAAAGGAAACTTACACCTGTACAGTATGCCTCTGCATATGAGCATAGGAGATCTTCTTGCAAGATGATAGTGAAGAGATCTTTAAAGATTTTGATCTTGGCCCCATTGTAAAAAATGTGGTGTCATTCTCTAGCTTTTCAGAGGATGTCCTCCTTAAGTGTCACATATCTGGTGGTGGGGTCTGACTTATGCAGTGGGCAACCTCTCTTATGACCCTGATTCGGGAACCCCAAATAGAGTAAACAGGAGGCTCAGGAGTGCAGGGAGGCACAAGGGTCGGACTGGGTCACTGGTGGTAATGTGCAGGTCCTTGATGAGCTTATGCAAGCAGAGGCGTAGTGGTGCAGGCCGGGTCAGTAACAGCCTGGCGGTGCAGTACAGAAGGGTCAGGCAGGAGAATAGTTGGGCACAGGCAGAGTTTGTTAACAGGCAGGCGGCAAGGCACAAGGGAGCAGGCAGAAGAGTGGTCGTGGAAGCGGAGGTCAGTGCAGGCGGAGATCAAAGCAGGGTTATAACAAGCCGGGTCACGGGAACAGATAATCAGGATAACAGGTCGCTCAGAAACACACAAACGCAGCACTGATTGCAGGGTGCTGTAAGCTTAAATGGCCGTTTTGGTGGCAATGTCGGTGCATACGCGCGCGCACAAGGACGCGCGCACAAGGACGCGCGCACATGGACGCGCGCACACGCTACGTGCACCCGCGCATAGGCCTTCCAATGGCCCCAGATGGTTCCTTACAATAAGAGTAAAGCTCACAAGGCAGCAGATAATGTCCTGTGAGGGATCTGATTCCCTGCCTCTAGGGTGTAGTGCTCTGTGCAGACCTTCTGCAAGATAGGCTCCCTGAGTCGCCTATCAAAATAGGTCATTAAAATGGCTAGCACTGATTGAGAGAGATTACCAGGTTCTACAGATTTGGGGAGGTTGTATGTATAGGTGCCTATGCCCCCTATTATCCAGATCTTCTAGGCTTCTGTGCAGCTCCCGAAGATGGAGCAAGTGAATTTTAGCCACCTGTTGTATTTGTTGAATTGCTACCATATGGTGACCGGTTGTTTTCTCAACTTCCACCAGTCTCATGGCCATGGCATGTATATCAAAGTGGAGATCAGCTATAGCAGCAGAAAGGGTGTATTTTATGTTTGAGGCTATATCCTGCAGGTCAACCAGGCACTGTGGCTGGTTAGAAAGAGACCTGGAGAGATAGAGTGCACTGAATGCTGGTCACACTCGGGGTTTCTGCTAGGAGAGCTCGGTGATCGGGTTGAGGGTGGCCAGGAAGCCTGCATGCCCATAGGTGGAATAGCTCCCGTATATTGAGGCTAAGCTGCATGCTCGTGTCACGGGAGGGAGTGGGTGGCCAAAGCACTCCTACCTGTTTGCCCATGCTGACCCAGGCGGTTACTTCCACAGAAGCAAACACATCTCCTCTGTGAGCGGGAGTTCTTGTATCAGACAGCCATCTTGGACTGGAGCCAAACAATGCCCCTCAAGCAATTGTTTTATTGTTTATTTGCCCAGAGTTGGGCTTTACATGGTCAGGGTTTTCCATAAGGGTTGTAATATCTAAGAACACTTAGATATTAGAGAGTTTTGCAAGCTTCCTCATGTAACAAAAACACATATTTTTATTTTGTCTCAGAAATATTCTTTATTGGGGTACTAATAATCTGCCAATGCTTACTGTGCTACTAATCTGTATTGTTTCATTAGGATTTAAAAGATCACACATATTTTGGCCAGAGTGTGCCAGCAATGATTTTTGCATGCAGTCTACTGTATTTTTAACACCGTGGCTGGCCAGCTTAGGTTTAGTGTGCTATAATTTTAGATGATACGTTTGTCCTAAAGTTTTACACTCTAGGAATGTATACAGGAAATGCAATTGCATGAAGAAAAAGTATTAATGGTTGCTGGCATTTTATTTATGATTCAAGCTATTGACTGTCAATTCTATTCATAAATGAGTGGTTTCTGAATAAATTAAAGTGCTCACAGTTGTCTTTAATTGAGTGCTCATTGAAGCAAGTAAGAAGAAATGCATTTTGTTTGCAGGTTAATAAAATAGGGTTTGACATGATTTAAAGTATTCATTTCTCTATTAATTTATTTTTGCTACATGCAACCTATAAGTGGGTGTTAAATGCTGTTTTCTAACTTTATTTCCTAATGAGGGTCAGTTTTTAAAAGGTCTTTGCAATTAGTGTGAGTCACATGCATAATGCATTCCAGATGTCAGTAAAGAGTCAACAATTCTTGAAGACAGGTACGAAGGGGGAAGGAAATTTCCAGTCGTATGAGCTTTTCTGTCTGCAATTGACCTTTAAAGATTTTCATATTGCTGGATTAAACAAAACAAAAATCATCCAATGTGTTTTGGTGGCTTTAAAGTGAATCTCCAAGGTCATTAAAGCATACCAACCAATAATATCCCATATAATTATTCTAATTTTGTTACCTGTACCTCCAAGGGGTCCACTGTGTAATAATCCCAGTCCCTTGATTCGTCCTTCTGGTAGAACATCTGACTAGTAAACACATGAACCAAAGCACCAGACAAATGTGAAGTATTCAATGATTAGGGCAGACAGTGTTTAGGCAGAGTCAAAATGCAGAAGGTTGAGGTAGATAGAAATAAGCTGTGTGTATCACAAGCAGTGCACTGAGGCAGGCAGCAACAAGATGAGCAACAAGAACCATGGAATTGACAAAGTCTAATACCAGAGTATTAATCACTGAAAATTATTTCATGCTAAAAACGAAATGATTATTCTATTCCAAATTATTTTTCAGCCATAAAAATAGATATTCATATATATGTTTCTTGTGTGTGCATATCTTTTATTCAGATATATTCAGTTTTAAAATAGTTTTTGTCCCTCATCTATTAATTAAATTCTGTATGACTTATTAGATCTGTTCATCAAGTTTGTGTAAACAGATATGTTTTGATTTAATTTCAATTCACTCTTTCAGTAAACTCTATTTAGAAGCTGTTTATTATTGCTCTGTTTGATTTCACTACTTTGGTGGTCAATAAAACTCAAGGGTTGAAGATTGCTTAGTTTGAATACTTGAAATCGTATCTGCAATTCTTGGTGGCCCAAAAGTGAGTCAGAACTCTTGGGCAAGGGGGGGCGTGGCTTGGCTATGGAGGAGTGAGGAAGCACGCTGCGGAGCTCTGCAGGGCCGAGGACCACTAAGACCCCAATAACCGACCAAAACATCAAAACTTTTCATGCCGGGGGAGCGGAGGAACTCGCAGGCATCGGGAGAGCCGAGGGGTCCCGAAATTACCCACTACTTCCTCCGACAGCACGCGACCCCAGCACCGGACCCGAGTGCCAAGATGGCGCCGCCGCGTGTCCCTCAGGGGGGGACAGGAGCCGCCTCCACCAAGAAAGGCACCCATGGAGAGACCATATCAGCCGGCAACAATGCCATCATGCCAAGGATACCCTCTCCGATAGCATCCCCAGTCCTCCATGGAGAGGACTCACAGCAGGATCAGAGCTGCTCCAGCGGGTCCCCGGGATATGGTGAGGAATACCTCAGGGAGCTGGTATCTACCCTCCCTTCTAAACGGGACCTCCAGGAGATGACGGCCTCTATAGTCTCCGCTCTCACGGGGGAACTTCGTGAACTTGGCCATCGAGTCGACACGGTGGAGGAGAAGGTGACGGATTTGGAGGCGTCCGCCACCGCTACGGAGGCCCGGGTCTCGGCCCTGGAGCGCGAACACATGGACATCCGCCGCCACCTCATTGAGATTCAGCTCCGTCTGGACGACGGGGAGAATAGGAGCAGGAGGAACAATCTGCGCCTCCGCGGCATCCCGGAGGCCACGGCGAACCCTGACCTCCGAGCTACTGTGACTGCCATATTAAATAAGGCCCTGGACAAGCCCCCAGACGCTGAACTGGAATTAGACCGGGTGCACAGGGTGCCCGGCGCCCGCGGCCCCCCGCGCTCTACCCAGGCCTCAGATCCCAGGTCTTTGCCGCGAGATGTACTCTGCAGGGTACATTTCTTTGCAGTCAAGGAAGAGATCCTGCGGCGGGCCTGGGAGAAGGGACCTTTGGACTTCGATGGAGCCTCCGTGAATATCTATCCAGATGTCTCCAGACATACTCGAGCCATGAGAGGGATGCTCAAACCTCTTCTAGAGCTTATCAGGGACTCTGAAGCCACCTATCGATGGGGTCACCCATTCCATCTCATTATTAAGAAACAAGGCACAGAATTTTTCCTGCGGGCACCGGAGCAGCTGCCAGAGCTCTTCAGATTTCTACACAGACCTCCCATCACCGTTCCAGACTGGCACGCTTACTTACTGTCCCTGGAGGGCCCTGGTCCGCCAGCACCGCGACCACAGCGTCTGAGGCGTCCGCGCTCCAGGACCTCCAGCAGGGAGCCGCAGAGACCGCATCCCACCTCGGCTGAACTTTAATGCACAGTGTTCACTCCCAGGTGATGGTAAGACCAAGATCCCCTGCCTAGCCCCTCGTTCCTGGCTGTGTCCCCCCATCCGACCCTACACACTGTATTTTCTGCCGTTAAATGCCTCCAGATGGGGACGGGGGCATGCGGGGTTCCCCGGAGCACTCCCTGGGCTCCCTTCAGCTTCACCCTCCAAGTGACTTGCTCTGATGCTTCAGCCGTGCTCCTCTTCCCCCCCCCATTGTCAGGTCTTGGATGCAAACGCTGCCCCGCTGTTCTAGTCTCCCACTAGCAGTCCCCCGGTTCCGCTCTAGCGTGAAGTAGCTGTTGGACTGCCTCCACCCCTGCTACATTACACAGGGCCCCCCCCCGGTCCAGTGTCTTCTGGGGTGGCGGGGGACCTCTGCTCACCTTGGACCTGGACGCCCGCGAGCTCTGCCCCCCCCTCCTTGCTGTTGGCTGCATTCCCCTGTTGGCGGGGGGCGACCGACTGAGGATTTGATCCAGGTGGGTCCCTGGACTCTCCCCGTTCTCCTCCCCCCCCCTGCTGGTCCCCCCTTCCTCCCCGCCTGGCTGAGACACTTACGGGTGCCGTCTCCCCTACCGTGGACTGTGTGGGACTTGTGCGGGTGGCGGGGGGGACTCGGGGATGCCGTGTACTGTATTATTGATATGCATCCACTGTTGATCGGTTAATGCTTCGTCTGTTTGTGGTGATGGGTGGTGGGGGCGACCGGGTGGGGTGCGCTGAGATTTCTCGTGTGCGCTCTGCCTGACCGTCCGCCCCGCAGGTGTTATGGATGAAGCAAGTTTTGTACCATCATCACGCTACAGATTTTATATATCTAGTTCTGTTGCATTTTAACTTCTTGTTTTTCTTAGGTTATGTGTTATGCTCCATGACATTTCTCCTTGTGCCTTACTTCGCAGGATTCCAATCTAACTGTGATAGTGTGCTCTCTCTCCCCCCC
>BLSH010222839.1:393252-408539 GCA_018402905.1 Glandirana rugosa | reverse complement strand
ACGGTCCATCCCATATGTCCCACGATCCATCGTCATATGTCCCACGGTCCATCCCCCTAGCACCCTGTATACCCTACCTGGCACCCTGTATACTGCTACCTAGCACCCTGTATACCCTACCTGGCACCCTGTATACCACTACCTGGCACCCTGTATACTGCTACCTGGCACCCTGTATACCGCTACCTGGCACCCTGTATACCGCTACCTGGCACCCTGTATACTGCTACCTGGCACCCTGTATACTGATACCTGGGGCTCTGTATACCCTATCTGGTGATGCTGGGCTGTATACTCCTGCCACAAAGGGTTTAAACTATAAGGGGTGGGGCTTATGAGAAGTGGGAGGGGTCAAAAGGAAGGGCAGGGTCTGGCGCCCCATCCTAAAATTTCACCAGCCGCCACTATTCACATGCGTTCCAGGTGCAGTGCTATTTCAGCTCATTTGAATGGGCTGAAACCATGCCAGACCACACAGAGTTATAAAACACTCAGGAACCACATCACATGGTACTAATGTACCACACAATCCAGTGTAGGCAAACGCATTACATTTGCGACCTGCATTTGGGGTGTCATTAAGTTAATAGTTGACACCCTAGGCAGATCGCAACTGCAGTGCGTTTTAAATACAGTGCAGAAAATGCACACAGAACGCGGGATACCTGCTCTGCATGCTGGGGTGAACCGGCCCTTAGTCTGGATTTGTGGGCTTTTGTTTAACCGCACTCTTAAGCTACATGCGCCGCAAGTCCCTCATTCTTATGTTCAAACTTTGGAAGGAATGCGGGGGGGGGGGCACCAAAACGCATCTTCGCCTGTGTAGACAAAAATCCTTGCACCGGCCCTGCACACAGCTATTGAAAAAAATAAAGAAAAAACAGCATGGGTCCCCCCAAGTCCATATCAGGCTCTTTGGGACTGGTATGGATTTGGAGGGGAACCCCATGCCTAAATGTTTTAAAAAAACGGCATGGGGTCCCCCCCAGGATCCATACCAGACTCTTACCCGTGCATGCAGCACGGCAAGTCAGAAGGGGGGTGAGTGAGTGCCCCCCCTGAACCATACTAGGACACATGCCCTCAATATGGGAGGGTGGCCGGTGTTTGTGGGGGTCTGCGGGCAGGGGGATTATCGGAATCTGGAAGCCCCCTTTAACAAGGGGGCCCCAGATCCCAACCCCTCCCCATGTGAATGAGTATTGGCTACATATTACCCCTACCCAATTCACCAAAAAAGTGTCAAAAATTAATAAAAACAAGAGGCACTGTTTTGCCATCGTCAATTATGCCACACGCAACATAAAAAAAAAAATCAAAAATGCTCTGTCTCCTGGGAGGCCACCCGCCGAATGCCCTCTCTGCACTGACATTTCTCATATATTCTGATGTCACAGACTGGTCTATGCTGGGCCTGTGACATCACAAGGGACAGGGCCAGCTTGGCTACTTTTTCTACAGCTTCTACCACAATCCACTAATCACTCTCAGTGTGAGCTTGGGAGATCACTGTGCCTCTTGTGATACTGCAATACATTTAGTATTAGCTTGAGCTACTATTTGTTTCTCCATTGATGGACTTTACATCTGCAGATGCAGGATGATATATATTATGGCAATAAGGGGATTGCACTGCATTTATAGGTGTTAATTTTAAATGGACTGCAGTCAGCTTCGAAATTGTCTGAATATTGAAACTCCTTTGCATTTTAACCTCTTCCTGCCAAGCCTATAGCAGATTGATGGCTGGGAGGGCCTTTCTTCCTTTTGAGTGGACCTCATAACTTCCTCCCAGGCTCGCCACTCGTGTGCGCCCCTGGGGGAGTGCATCACGGCAAACAGTGATGAGCTGTGTCCCCCAATCACCAATCAGGGCAAAGAGCCAATGTCATTGGCTTTTTACCACATGATCGGCTGTGTCCAATCACAGCCGATCACAGTAGTAAACAAAGACCCATAAGCACATTTCAAACCTTGTTCTTAGAGTCCAAATTAGCACACAGAGCTCTCTTAGCATTCTCCCTCTGAGATCCAGGATCAAGCACTCCTCTGTTATCTTCCTGGTCATCAAATGCACATGGAAAGGGGTTTGAGTGTACCAGAAAGTCTGGGCCGGAACCAGCTCTGCCACGGTGGCCGGCAAAACCCATTTGGACTCCCGCTAGTCACCTCAAAATGATTGCATGCGAGGCGACAAGTATCACCGTCCATTGTGGTGCCTCGCATAACGTCACAGTAGGCAAAGATTCCCAGCTCCAGCCACCTGAGTGTTCAACATTGACCAACAACCTATATCAGGACAAGCGGTAAAATTGTCTGGGACCTGGCTTTTCCACTATTCCAAAAGGGGTATCACATCTGCCTAGATACTTATTACACAAGTCTACCATTTTACTGTCACCTGTACCACCAGTAAACGTTGGCCTGTGGGACCACCCAAAAAAAAACAGGAAGGGCTTCCCACAAAGTCTAGTGACTACAAGGCTACAAAGGGGGAATCAGCAAGTCTGAGGGATGAGGAAGTGTTGGCCAAAAAGTGGAGGGATAAGAGGGATGTGTATATCCTGTCCACTACCCACAATGACACCTCGTTGGAAATTCACGGAAGAGGAGGTACCATCCAAAAGCCTGAGTGTATCCATTATTATAATTGATTCATGGGGGGTGGATTTAAACAATCAGATGCTACAGCTCTATTTATCAACAAGAAAGTCCCTGTACTGGTATAAAAAAGTTGCACTTTACTTTTCCATTTGGCCATTTATAATGCAAATGTCACTTATCCCTAGTATACGCAAAGACCCGCCACCTTTCTCAGATTTATAGAAGATGTCATCACTGCTCTGATCTGCCAGCAAGGATCTCCACCAGAAAGCATTCGCTCCGATTCTGTGAGCAGACTTCATGAGCCCCATTTTCCTGGGAACTGTCACGTACCTTGGTTGGAGGCGGAGTTGACGAGAGGGCTTCCCTTGCAGCTCTAGTCCAAGCACTCCTGAATGTGGTGACAGAGGTACAAGGCTCAAGGAAGCATGGGTGACGGTGGCGTGTTAGCAGGTGACTGCCACTGTCAGGAATGTAAGAGAGAAAAACAAAGGAGGCGCCTCTAAGTGCAATATTAAAAGTAATTTTATTACAAATGGAATAAAAACACTCACTCGATGTAGAGGGATAATCAGCATAAAAGTCAGTCCATGGTGGCGTCACTGTAGGCTCTCTGCGATGGGGCATGCATCTCCGAACGCTGGTAACAAGTCTGTCATCCGGGGAAGATGATGAACAGCCGGCTGGAGGCCCAGGACGAGGCTTGGAACGCAGGAGACGGGGCGCAGACCAGTGACATCACAAATATGTGACGCGTTCATAGGCGGAAACGGCCCAGATGGCAGTGAGACCGCGCCTCTTCCTCAGGCAAGGACTGGCCAGTAGGGGAAGAGCTGGATATATATAGGCTGAAGTGAGCACGGGGCAGGGCCACTGTGAGTGACCTCTCTCAACTACATCCGGGGAGGGGAGGGGGGGAGGGAAAGTGTATGCAGAGGAGGTATATCAGAACAGGGGATGATACAATAACAATAGGAACAGGGATAATACAGATACATCAATGGGAGAGTTAACGCATAAAAAGATTATGTATAAAAAACATGTATTCTTGTAAATATGTAAAAATGTGAATACACAATGAATGAGATTATACATATGGGAGAAAAAAGTGCGTTGGATGATGTCTGGAAGGAACATCAAGATGCTAATACCTAAATATAATTGACACAAGAGGACGTACTAAGATCACTACGCATTGATAAAAGCATTATCTGTGTAGTGTATATAGGCAGTATGCTGAGTACGTAATTAATGAATCTGGTCTTCAGAAGAGACTCAGATCGCATAAGGACTGCATATTGGTGAGTCACGTAAGAGTAATCTATTCGGGAGTGGTATTTTACAGAGCATATATATATTAAGCATATGATGGCATGCTATATATGTGACTCGTCGATAGGGTCTCCGAGACGACACAATTCCCATGACAAGCGTATTCCCAGAAGTTGTATAGGGGCAAATCATTCACAATATACATAAAAAGGGCCATGTGTGACAAAACATATGCCGATAGGCTATATGCATAGTGAGTCTGCATCGTCTCAGGGGAGAGGCGGATTGCATGAGAATTGCATGTTGGCAATTCATACACACATAACATACACCGGACAGGTATAATGGAGCATATGGCAATAGCAACCCCAGAGTCTGTCTGCGACTGACACTCTGCCACACCCTCTAAAAATACCGATCTTGCATATGTGGACCATATACAGCAGTCGTAGCCACACCATATATAATCTTAAAATTGTGGCATATTGAAATGTTAAAAATTATTATTAAAAATATTATTAAAAGTCAAAAGCAGGAGCCTAAGCATGATAGGGGTATAAGTAAGAATCATTATAACAAGTACACGGGACCACTCTTTACTCTCAGAAGTCACTCCTGGAATTCTGAAGGTATTAGCATAAAAGATTAAAAACATGTAGTGATAAAAGCAGTACCCAGTGTAAAATTGTTATTATACAAGCTGTTGGAGGATTATATGAAGGAGCCGGCAGGTGGGTATGTACGACTACAAGATAGTAGATGTCTCAATGCTCTCGTTTAAGCTGCCAGGTGAGAGAACATCTAGTGAAAATATCCAGTAGGTTTCCCGAGCACAGAGTTTCTTAAAACGTTCTGCATCAGGTAATGTACAGGGAATCTGTTCAATCACCCAAACCCTCAAACCTTGTGTGGACTTCTTATGTTTATCGAATAAGCCTCCGGTGTTCGCCGAAGCGACACCTCAGAGGTCGAATGGTGCGGCCTACATATAGTAGACCGCATGGGCAGGTAAGGCCATACACTACGAAGTTAGAAGAGCAGTTATAGAACTGTTTTAGTGGGTAAACCTTTCCTTTGGCCTCAAAAGAGGATTGCCCATGATTCACAAAGGCACACATTTTGCAAAGTGCCTTGCGGCATTGGAACATGCCTACCAAAGGAATTAATGTAGGTTTGGTGGGTTCAATCCTAGGATTTTTTAATTTGCTAGGCGCAATCCTCCCTTTGAGATTCGGGGCTCGGCGATAAGTCACACGAGCATTGGGAGGTAGTGCGTCTATGAGGTGGGGGTCTTGCAGCAAAACATTCCAGTGTCTGGCTAATATCTTTTCCATATTTTTATATTTGTTATGGAAGGTGGTCATGAAGCGTAGGGAATGGTTTGCTGCATCCCGTTTCTTAGGTTGTTGTTTTGTTTTATAAGTCGTAAAGGCCTCATCCACCAATGCCTCAGGATAAGCTTTGCCCAGAAATTTGGTCTTTAGGAGGGTACCCTGGGCTGTATACTCATCAGTGGTGGTGCAGTTATTCCTCAGTCTGCAGTACTGACCCTTAGGGATATTGTTTACCCATGGAGGGTAGTGGCAGCTCTTATAGTGCAAGAAAGAGTTGCCAGCTGTAGGCTTGGTATAATTCTGAGCTAGTATATGGTCTCCTACATGGTACAACTCTAAGTCCAGAAAGGCTAAAGAGCTGGGGCTTGAGACATATGTGAAGGAAAGACCATAAGGATTATTGTTGCAATGGTCTACAAACTGATCGATGAGGTTGGAGGGGCCGTCCCAAATGATGATTATATCATCGATGTATCTACCGTAAAAAACAATGTTAGCCGAAAAGGGGTTATTGGAAGATACAGGTTTTCCCTCCCAATACCCCATAGCAAGATTGGCATAAGAGGGGGCAAAATTTGCCCCCATAGCCGTGCCCTGTGTCTGAAGGAAAAAGTTACCATCAAAATTGAAATAGTTGTGGGTAAGACAAAAGGAAGTGGCTTCCAAGATAAAATTAGCCTGTCTAGGGTTCATCATGTGGTCTTCTGCGAGGAAATATTCCAGAGCCCTAAGTCCGTACTCGTGAGGGATGGAGTTGTACAGAGAGCACACATCCAGGGATAACCACATATATGAGGGTTCCCAACTGTAATTAGCAAGGAGCCCTAACAGGTGAGACCCATCCCGGATATAGGAGGGCAATTGTGTAACAATAGGTTGTAGGTGGAAATCTACATATTTACTAAAACCAGACGTGACGCTTTCCATGGCTGCCACAATGGGCCTTCCAGGGGGATCTTGCAAGCTTTTATGTATTTTTGGCAGATGGTAAAAGTACGGTATTTGGTAAAATTTGTTCAAAAGAAAGGCGGCCTCCATTTTGCTTATAATGCCATTAGCTAATGCTGATTTTACCAATAGAGCGGCTTCCTGGGCATACTGGGCAGTGGGGTCTGCACGTAAAGGTTGGTAGGTGGTGCGATCTGCCAACAATCTGTTGGCTTCAGCCACATAATTCTCCCTATTCTGAATGACAATCCCACCTCCTTTGTCAGCGGCTTTAATCACCAGATTGTGTGTGTTACTGAGCTCTTCTAGTGCTGTTTTTTCCGCAGGATTACTAGATCTATTCTGAGTGGACTCACATAACTTTTTGAAATCAGAAAAAACCAGCCTATAAAAACTTTCGATATAGGGTCCTTTGGATTGGGTCGGAAAGAATATAGATTTGGGTTTGAGGGAAGAATGTATAATGGGCGGGGAAGTGGCTAGATGTTAAGTATACAGGCATAAATTGTCCGGGTCGGTGGCTAATACTTCCAGATTGTCTAACACATCATTATCCTGTTCAAAGATCAATTCCTGATCAGGGGAGGCAGGAGGTGGAGTGTTAGATGCATTTTTACCATCTTTAATGTGGAAGTGCCTACGTAATGTAAGTTTCCGAATGTATGCGTTTAGATCCTTGAAAAGCTGGAACGGTTTGGGATGATGGGTGGGAGCAAAATTCAGGCCACGGCTATTGTTATTGTTATTGTATCATCCCGTGTTCTGATATACCTCCTCTGCATACACTTTCCCTCCCCCCTCCCCTCCCCGGATGTAGTTGAGAGAGGTCACTCACAGTGGCCCTGCCCCGTGCTCACTTCAGCCTATATATATCCAGCTCTTCCCCTACTGGCCAGTCCTTGCCTGAGGAAGAGGCGCGGTCTCACTGCCATCTGGGCCGTTTCCGCCTATGAAACGTGTCGCATATTTGTGACGTCACCGGTCTGCGCCCCGTCTCCCGTGTTCCAAGCCTCGTCCTGGGCCTCCAGCCGGCTGTTCATCATCTTCCCCGGACGACAGACTTGTTACCAGCATTCGGAGACCCATCCCCCATCGCAGAGAGCCTACAGTGACGCCACCATGGACTGACTTTTATGCTGATTATCCCTCTACATCAAGTGAGTGTTTTTATTCCATTTGTAATAAAATTACTTTTAATATTGCACTTAGAGGCGCCTCCTTTGTTTTTCTCTCTTTCAGTTATGTGAAGCCTGGCTCAGCTTCTTAGGATTGGCTGCCTTATTTTGGATCACCTATGTACTCTTTCCTCATAGACTGAGTGAAGTGGTGGGGATTGTCATTTCCACTCCCTTGGAACTATATTGCATTGACTGCCTTGCACTTTACTTAATAGACGCATGGACTGGGTTGATAAAAGGTTGTGCGCACATACCTGTTTTTTTGTACTGTCAGGAATGTAGCCAAGTTAAGCCAAGATCATACACCATGAGACATCAGCATGGGTAGGAGGCATGGTCAGGAAGCTATAGAACATCCAGCAGTTAGCATCCAGCAGGGTCTTCTTTAAATAGGCCATTTGCGCCAATTGCTTATCAATCATGTTTCTGCCTTCTACCTGAACTGACATCAGCTTGTTATCAACCAAATTTTTTGCCTGCCCCTTGCTCTGATCTTTTAATCTGCTACTGTAATAGTGGGATCCAAGATAACACAGGAGTCTCATATATGTGAGATGCTTCAGAGTAGTGTTCTGAGTAGAGAAAAACATTTTTTTTCTGCTGCCTGGACCAATACTTGGTTTTGCTGACTCTGGCTGCTGCCGTATTGACCCAGGACATTTTATGGACCATGTTTCTGCCTACTGCTTGTATGTAAGCCTGCTGCCTGTACTGAACCTGTCCTGCTGCCTGGATGATTCCTTTGGCTGTTGTTGACCACATCTCTGCCAATGTGATGGTGATCCAGAGATCAAATTAGATGTGTAATTTATTTCCCTAGAACACCTGAAGGTACTCCTTGGATGTTGAGTCTCTCTATGTGGCCAAGCTGTGGACAAGTCTCATACATGTGGTATCACCATACTCAGGAGGAGTAGCAGAATGTATTTTGGGGTATAATTATTGGTATGTAAATGCTATGTGTTAGAAATGTTTTATAAGTTTACAACTTTGTGTAAAAAAATTATATATATTTTCATTTTCTTTCCATATTTTCCAAACACTTGTGGAAAAAATGGCATGTTCAAAAGACTCATTGTGCCTCATAAAAAATACATTGGGGGTGTTTGATTTCCAAAATGTGGTAATTTTGTGGGTAATCCTGGTGCTCCAGGGCATTCAAAAATGTGATAGGTAGTCAGGAAATTAGATGTAATTTATGCCCCTAGAATGCCTGAAGGTGCTACTTGGATGTGGGGCCTCTGTATGTGGCCAGACTGTGGAAAAGTTTCAATCATTTGGTATTGCCATACACAGGAGGAGAACCAAAATGTATTTTGGGGTGTAGTTATTGATGTGTACATGCTATATGTGATAAATTGACAACCTTGTGTAAAAAAAAAAAATCATTCCAATGTTTCCAAAAACTTGTGGCTAGGCTGTGAAAATGTCGAACATGTGTGGTATCTCTTTACTCAGGAGGAGTCACAGAATGTGTTTTGGGGTGTAATTGCAAGTATGCCTATGCCATGTCTGAGAAAAACCTTGTTTATATGACAAAGTTTGTCAAAAAATTAAAGTGGGAAAATATTACAACTTCAAAAAATTCACCATGTCTCTTACGAAATACCTTAGACTGTGTACTTTCCAAAAAGTGGTCATTTTGGGGGTATTTGTACTGTCCTAGCATTTTAGGGCCTCAAGAAATGGGTTAGGCAGTCAGTACATCAAGATTGATCAATTATCAATGGTAAGTACCATATCTTGTAGACTCTATAACTTTCACACAGACTAAATCATATACACTGATGGGGGTTATTTTTACCAAAGATATGTGACAGTATAAATTTTGGCCTAAATTTATGAATAAAAATTACTTATTTTTCAAAATTTTACAATAGAAACTTTTTTCACTTTTTTCACTTCAAAAAAAACCCAGTGATGATTAAATACCACAAAAAGAAAGTTCCATCTGTTTAAAAAAAATTATACAAATGTTGTTTGGGTGCCATGTTGCATGACTGAGTAATTGTCATTCAAAGTATGAGAGCACTGAAAGCTGAAAATTGGCCTGGGCAGGAAGGGGGTAAAAGTGCCCAGTATTGAAGTGGTTAATAGCTCTAAGTAGAAATTGTGGTAAATCTTTTTGCTAACCTATCTTCCAATTGTAAATATCAGCATTGTTATTTTCGTGGCTGTGAGGTTAAGTGTGAGGAGCTTTTGATAGCATTGGTCTCTCCTATTTTTGTGTGTAAATAAGCTTGTCTAATGGCATTTATAACCAGTATTGACTTTAGATGATAATGAAGAGATATGTTGTCACATATCCTAACTTCATTCTATATTGGCAGAGTTTGGATGCATAAATAACTGGTGTGTATGTGTGCGCAGTTGTGGTCCAGACATTGGCATTTTTGTCAACATTGTCATTAAAAGGTTAATGGTTAAGGTGTTTAAATAATTTTATAATATTTTCATATTATTTGGGGTTAATGCAATAATAGTTTTCACATTCAATACCCTTTTTTCTCAATTCACAAGTTACACTGCATGGATGGCAGCACTGATGAGTAGGCACTGATGGGCACTGATAGGCAGTAGTGACTGGCATCACTAATGGGCACTGATTTGTGTCACTTATGGGCACTGATTGGTGACACTGATGGGCACTGATTGGTGGCACTGGGGGTCTTTACTGTAATCAGGGCACTGATGATCAGTACCCTGATTACATGCCCAGGTGTTCCCTACGAAGAGTTGCCACTGATCGGCTCTCCTCACCACACACTCTGTCAGTGTGAGGCAATGAGAGCCGATCACCGGCACTTCTGCATTTACATGTGACCAGCTGTGATTGGACACAGCCAATCACATGGTTAAAGAGCCACGTGATCGGCTCTTTACAGAGATCTGGGTCGCGCCATGTTCTAGCAGCACGGCGTGGCCACGAGTGCCACGTGCCCCCACAGACGTGCAAGAGCAGCCATTCTGGGCACCGTCATATGACATCCACCCAGAACGAGAGCCGTACCGTCCCTCTGCGTTTGATGGTGGGCGAGTGGGAAGTGGTTAAGGTAACTGACTTTTGTCAATGCATTTCTGTTAATCCCTGATGGTTTTTGAAGTGCACCTGGTCCTTAGCCTGCAATAATTTCATATTCTCGCTCTTCCTCTTTTTCTCTGTATTCAGTGTAGTTTCTGTTAACCTAACCACCTATACAATTAGTTCTGGAACACTTATCATGTATCCATTACAGTTGTGTTAGAGGCTCTAGTATTAATTCAGTGCAAACACACCTTGTTATTTCAATACTTGTTAATGGTATAATCCAGTTTTCCTTTCTTTTGGGGCTAGTTAATTTAGTCCTTGGATAGACCCAGCTTTTTTCAGCAGGAATGGCAGCTCTAGTAGACATGTGCTGTTAGTTTTGTTCCGAATTAAAATTCAAACAAATTTTCGTTTTTTTTCAGAAATTCGGATGTATCTGAATTTCAACAGTATCGAATTTAAACGTATCCAACATAATGAAAGAAAATTCAAATTCAAAAAGTTTTCAAATTCAAAAGGTTTGCAAATTTAAAAAGTTTTCAAATTCGAAATCTAAAAGTCCTTGTATTTGAATTGTTTTCCAATTTCCAAAGAGAACAAAATAGAATAGAAAACAAAGGAATAGAACAGAAAGAAATAGACTAGAAAAGAATATAACATAAAACAAAAGAATAGAATACAAGAGAGTAAAACAGCTCTATGCCACTCCACCACATTATATTCTTTCATTCTGTGTTATGTTCCCCTCTATTGTATTCTATCTTTTTCCATTATATTCCTCCACTTTCCACTCCACCCCATTTTCCTTGGAATTTGGAAAATAATTCAAATTTGAAAATGATTTGAATTTGAAAATTATTCAAAATTGATTCAAAAACGTTTTGGAATGGATTCTAAAACTTTTTGAAATTTATTCGAAAACTTTTCAAAATTGATTTGAAAACTTTTTGAATCGGTTTGAAAACGAATAAACGAAACAAATTCCGAACACTAATTAAACAAATGAAACAAATCTAACTAAATTAATTTATGTAAATAGCGAATTGAAACGAAACAAAACGAAACAATTTTTTTTGCTCTGTACATGTCTAAGCTCTAGCACTGAAGCTATGTAATGGAAATGGGTGATGGGGTGTGCTGGAGGGAGTCTAATGTTGCTGGTAGGGATCTTGTTGCTGAAGAGGGCTTATGTTGCTGGGGGGGTCAGTTGTTGTTGGGAAGGATGTACTGTTGAGGTTAGTATCTCCTGATGCTTGCTGCTGGTTGATCTATTGTTGCTGGTGGAGGTCTATTATTGTGGGGAGGTCTACTGTTGCTTGCTGCTCGGGATTTATTTTACTTGTTTTCATTAACAAATTGCAAACAAATTACTTAGCACCATGGGGGGGGGCATTACCGAATGTGAGCCGCGGCAGATTCATTGGCAAGCAGTTTTAGCAATCCTGTTTTTAATTCTGCACCATCCACGCATCTGCTGGCCTGGTGAGTGTTCCTACTCTCAGATTGTTCATCTGCCCTGGTCTTGATTGGTATTTATCATCCTGCCTGCCTGATTGTTGTATTAATCCAGCCGCTGCTGACGCCCTTCAATTGCAGCCCACCACCATCTTGCAGGCCTCAATCCAACACCATCCTCTCTCCTGCTGGCCCAGGGAACGTTATTTGCACAGTTTGTACATCTGCATCCCCTACTCAAGTCCCTGCCTAGATTTTTCAGTCTGCCTGCTGGATTAACCTGGTTGCCATTGGCGCCACTCAGTAGCAGCCCTCTGCCATCTTGCAGGCATCCTGTGCCTCAATCCAGCATCATCCTTACACCTGCTGGGCTGGGGAGCATTCCTGCTTCCACGGATGGTACATCAGCATCCTGTTCTCTGGTCCTGCCCTGTATTTTTAAGTCTGCCTGCTTGATTGCTGGATTAATCTGGCTGCTGCCATCTTGCCGGTCTCCTGTGCCTATGCAAGCGTCATCTAATCCAGAACACCTATCTGGCAGCCCAGGAAATTTCATCTGCCCTCTAGCCTGATTGTGGGTGTTTTCTGGACAGCTGACTCTGAATAATTTAGTAAAAAGATTAACCGCGCTAATGTGAAAAAAAAATATATATGTGTATATAAATATAAGAAAAAAATTATTTTAAAATTATTGATTTTTTGGGGAAAACATTAGGTAAAAGGTGCTGCAATTAATAGGAAACCATCCAAACAGAACTACAAAAAAAAAAAATTGCGCAACCCTAAATTGTGAAAGATAAAAATATTAAAATAAAAATGTGTAGTAATGAATAATGAAATCAGAACAATCAAAAACCATAATATAAATGAGTGAATCCACATGAAATGACACGTGCAAAAAGAAAAAGAATTATAAACATTAAACTTATAAACTGCAAATCCAAAATGGTAGTGATATGGAATCACCCAAAAGATTAAAGTGACATTTGCAAAAAATATTCAGTAAATGTGTCAAAGTTCATAAAGTGCAAAGTCCAAAAAGTGCATTGATATCAACTAATCCAGTAAAATCGAAAAGAGGTAATCAAAAAATAATCAAAGCAGAGTGTAGAATTCTTCCACCAGGTGCAGAGGTTGAATTAACTTCAGGTGTCACTGCACACTCTAGATGTAAAAACTCTTACCAGAGGTGAATGTTTACCTATCTCTAGGCAAACAAAGAAGGCAGGCAGATAGCCTCTGCAAGCTTAGGGGGAGAGATGACAACAGCAGCTCCAGATTCCGGGAATATTTCATAAAATCACCTCAGCATGATAAAGGAGAGAGAAGGCTCCAAATAGTGAAGTACTGTCATTTATTAAATAAAACCAAACATGTGCCAAGTGGCTACTCACATATAGAAGATATAAAAGCGCTCAGAACAATAAAAACGCCGGCTCAGAAAGGTTAGCCCGTGCTGTCAGATCACATGGGACGTGTGCTCGTCAATGCATTGGACCGCCCGACATTTTTCATCATAAATGACGTCATCAAAGGGTGCCCTTTGATGACGTCATTTATGACGAAACATGTCGGGCGGTCCAATGCATTGATGAGCACACGTCCCATGTGATCTGACAGCACAGGCTAACCTTTCTGAGCCGGCGTTTTTATTGTTCTGAACGCTTTTATATCTTCTATCTGCCTGCCTTCTTTGTTTGCCTAGAGATAGGTAAACATTCACCTCTGGTAAGAGTTTTTACATCTAGAGTGTGCGGTGACACCGGAAGCTAATTCAACCTCTGCACCTGGTGGAAGAATTCTACACTCTGCTTTGATTATTTTCTGATTACCTATTTTCAATTTTACTTGATTAGTTGATATCAATGCACTTTTTGGACTTTGCACTTTATGAACTTTGACACATTTACTGAATATTTTTTGCACATGTCACTTTAATCTTTTGGGTGATTCCATATCACTACCATTTTGGATTTGCAGTTTATAAGTTTAAGGTTTATAAATTCTTTTTCTTTTTGCACATGTCATTTCAGGTGGATTCACTCATTTATATTATGGTTTTTGATTGTTCTAATTTCATTATTCATTGCTACACATTTTTATTTTAATATTTTTATATCTTTCACAATTTTTTTTTTTGTGACTTTGAATAATTGCCACAGCTGCCAATAGCTCGGTCCTTGTAGTCCGTCGCCATCTTGGCTTTCTCCTGTGCACCATGGAAGCCATCCATCCAGGTGAGGACCCTCCCCTACATGCAGATGCCCTCAAAGAGCAGGTCCACAAAATCTGCCCCACCAATGGGTAAACTCCACAATGTGGCCTGATGCAATTCAAGCAAGCTCCAGGCATTGCTGTACGAGCTGGACATGGAATCTGAGAAAGCCCTGGCAGCAGCAAGGCTGGCCCCACTGGCTCAGGATGGTACAGCCATGATCCTATCGGCAATTGAGCATAGCAAAACCTCCTTGCGTGTGCGTATAGATCATCTTACCGAAGAATGTAACCTTATACAGAATGATCTTGACAAAATAAGGGGGATGCTGACTGAAACTGAGTCTAGAATATCGGCCACTGAGGATTTTACCACCACTCACACAACCATCATAGCAGATTTACAAAGCACAGTGCAGGCCCTTGCTGCCAAGTCAGATGACGCTGAGAACAGGTGCAATAATAATAATAGTCCTAGGTCTATCTGTAGAAGAAGGTAATTATCTGGCAGAATTTGGTGAGGA
The DNA here is from genome assembly GCA_018402905.1 of Glandirana rugosa. Lineage (NCBI taxonomy): Eukaryota > Metazoa > Chordata > Amphibia > Anura > Ranidae > Glandirana > Glandirana rugosa. The sequence continues at coordinate 393,982 of BLSH010222839.1, read as the reverse complement.
GTTTTTCAAGAACCTCCTAGGCCTCATGAAAGTTCCCCCCACATGGGGGCGTGGCCAAGATGGCGGACTGAACGGACGTGCTGAACTGAGCTCCGCAGCCTTCGGACCATTTATCCGCCTATAAAGGGACTTTCCTGGGGTCACTGACGCCCTGATCCGTGCTATATGCGTAAGGGCAGCTCCGGGCCCCGGCGCAGGCGAAATCAGGCCGGGAGGTCTCCGCCACAGCACGCGGTGCAGCAGGCCCCACGCACCCGCGCCAGCATGGCGTCGCAGACAGCCCTGGATAACGCTGATAGCAGGGAGGAAGACCGCTTCGCAGCCCTTATGCAGGCTATCACAGGCTGTCAGGCCACCATTACCACGTGTCAAACTGCACTGACCGAAAAGATCGATCATCTCCAGGCGGATGTGGGACTCCTGAGACGGGACATGGACAAGGTCCGGGAGCGCATGCGGGAGGCCGAGCGCCGGGTTGGAGGAGCCGAGGACTCTCTCCGGGAGCATGACACCGCCATACGGACACTACAGGTCAAGATGCGGGCCCTAGAGTCCAGAGCTGAGGATGGCGAGAACCGCAGCCGCAGAAACAACCTGAGAGTGGTGGGGCTGCCCGAGGGGGTGGAGGGTCAGGACCCTACTACCTTTACAGAACGCATGCTGCGCGCTCTGCTCCCTCAGGCGCCATTTTCAGCACACTTCGTGGTGGGGCAGAGTCCTCAGGGTGTAG
>BLSH010222839.1:356801-376854 GCA_018402905.1 Glandirana rugosa | reverse complement strand
GGTTCTACCGGGTGAAGGACGGATACTTTCCGTGTGGAAGCCGGCGTCTCTGCCGGTTTTATAAGTAATTCCTCTAACAGGCCAATGTACCTTAAGGTTCCCTACACCACAGGCTAGCACCGGACAATCTCCTTAATGAATATTTTGGCCGTCTCTGCGGCCGAAGGTGTGCCTTTCATAGGCAGGAAGTGGGCCATCTTGGAGAGTCTATCCACTACCACAAAGATGGTCGTGCAGCCTTCGGAAGGGGGTAACTCCACAATGAAATCCATGGATATGTGGCTCCAGGGCCTCTCCGGAACAGGTAAAGGTTTAAGAAGGCCCCATGCCCGAGTCTTACTCCCCTTACACCGGCTGCAGGTAGTGCATGATCCCACATAAGCCTTACAGTCCTCTCCCACTCGGGGCCACCAGAATGTGCGCTGCACTAGTTCCAAGGTCTTGCGTGTCCCGAAGTGCCCAGCGAGGTGGTGGTCATGGCAGAGGTTAAAAACTGCTGTTCGTAGGTGCTCCGGCACAAAAATCTTGGTACCCTGCCAGAACAATCCGTCCTTGAGCTGCAGAGATGTTCCCGGGAGGGGGTCTGACCCCAGGGAGGCTTGCCGGATCCGCGACAGCACATCTTCCTGTAACAATAGGAAGTTTCCTAGAGGTAGTATGGTGTCAGGAGATGTTGAAACTTCCGGTATATTGAACATGCATGACAGGGAGTCAGGTTTAGTGTTCTTCGACCCGGGCCTGTAAGTAATATGAAAGGTAAATCGGGCGAAGAATAGCGCCCATCTGGCTTGGCGGGGTTTCAGTATCTTCGCAATTCTCAGGTATTCCAGATTACGGTGGTCCGTATAGATGAGAATCGGATGCGCTGCCCCCTCTAGGAGATACCGCAATTCCTCCAGAGCGGCTTTAATAGCAAGGAGCTCACGGTCCCCCACATCATAGTTCCTTTCAGCGGGGGACAGTCTGCGTGAGAAAAACGCCACTGGGTGTAGCAGCGCCTGTGTACCTTGCCTTTGAGAAAGAATAGCCCCGACTGCCACTTCGGATGCATCAACTTCCAGAACATAGGGCAGAGCGGGATCCGGGTGCTTCAGGATGGGTGCTGATGTAAACAGTCCTTTGAGTCTTTCGAAGGCTGTTTGTGCCTCAGGAGTCCAATGGAACGGGGTACCCTGCTTGGTCAGGTATGTGATGGGGGAGATGATGGAGGAAAATCCCCGGATAAACTTCCTATAGAAGTTTGCAAACCCTATGAATCTCTGGGTTCTTTTCCTGTCGACCGGAGCGGGCCAGTCCAGGATGGCAGCGACCTTTTGGGGGTCCATCCTGATGCCTCCGACTGAGATAATAAGTCCAAGGAACTGGATGCTTGCCTGCTCAAATTCACACTTCTCCGGTTTAGCATAGAGGCCATGTTGGCGGAGGCGACCCAGTACCTGTTTGACATGGACACGGTGAAGCTCCAGAGAAGGTGAGAAAATCAAAATATCATCGAGGTAGGCGATGACAAAGAGGTCAAGGAAGTCCCTGAATATGTCATTTATGAAATGCTGAAAGGTAGCTGGGGCATAGCATAAACCGAATGGCATCACTAAGTACTCGAAGTGACCGAAGCGAGTACGAAAGGCCATCTTCCATTCATCGCCTTCTCTGATCCGCACCAGGTTGTAAGCTCCCGGAGGTCTAATTTAGTGAACACGGTGGCGGTCCCCAGGCGCTGAAACAATTCCGGAACAAGTGGAAGCAGGTAGCGGTTCTTCACCGTGACTTTATTGAGCTCCCGGTAATCAATACATGGCCGCAGGGAATGGTCCTTCTTCTCTACGAAAAAGATGCCTGCCCCAGCCGGGGATGTAGAAGCACGGATGAAGCCCTTTTTGAGATTCTCGTCAATATAGGACTTCAGGGTGCCGAGTTCCAGCTCTGTCAGCGGGTATATCCTTCCAAAGGGAATCTCTGCACCGGGGAGAAGCTCAATGGGGCAGTCATATGGTCTATGAGGCGGAAGGACCTCAGCCCCCTTTTTGCTAAAGACATCTAGAAAAGCGCGGTAGACACTGGGGACGAGCTGACTGATCTCAGGCTCCGGATCAAGGTCCAGGATTAGTAGGGCAGGATCTGTTCCAGGAATCCTCGGGAAGCAGTGCTTGTGGCAATACTGGGACTGGAACTGGACTTCCCCAGAGGACCAGTCAATGGTGGGATTATGGGCCTGAAGCCAAGGCAGTCCAAGAATAACAGGGAAGATGGGTGAGGCGATGGCATCGAGGGTGAGTAGCTCCCGATGGCCTCCCTGCATTGTGGTGGTCAGAGGGGTGGTCTCCTCTGAGACCAGGCCAGATTTCAAGGTTGTGCCATCAGCCAGGTGCACCGCCATCCTGCGAGTCTTGGGTCGCAGGGGTATCCTGTGTTGTGCCGCAAAGCTGAGGTCCAGGAAGCAACTGCATGCACCTGAGTCTATAATAGCAGAGACTGTAACGGCTCCTCCAGGAAACTGTAAAAGCAGAGAGAGGGTGAGATGAGTCGCCCCAACAGGTGCTGGTTGGGGAGAGGTGGCAAGACATCTGTCCAACTTGGATGGACAGGAGCGCACTAAGTGCCCCGGCTCTCCACAGTAGAGGCAGAGGCCAAGGTTCCTTCGGCGCTGGTTCTCTTCAGAGGTCAATGCCGAGTATGCCACACCCCCCTGCTGGGGTTCAGGCAGTCTCGGAGGAGGAGAGGTGACAATGGTGGAGCCAGCCAGAGTGCCTTTTGGCAATCCCCCAGTGGGGGGTAACAACCACGAAGGTCGCAGGTTCACCTTGGCACTTTCCGCTCTGCGTTCACGAAGGCATCGATCGATCTGGATGGCCAGGTCGATGAGCCCCTCCAAGGAGGATGGCGTCCCAACACAGGCCAATTCATCCTTTAGGGGGTCGGCCAAACCCCTCTGGAACTGGTGGCGCAGAGCAGCTTCATTCCAGGCCGTGTCGGAGCTCCAACGCCTGAATTCTGATACGTACTCCTCCGCCGGACGGCGGCCTTGTCGGAGGGCGTGGAGTGCAGCTTCGGCAGTGGCCGCCTGATGCGGGTCTTCATACAGCCGAGCCATTGCTTGGAAGAACAGAGACAAATCTGATACCTCAGACGCCCCTTGCTCCAGGAGCCGGTGGGCCCATAGTTGGGGCTCGTCCCGCAGTAGGGAAATCACCAGCCCCACCTTCGTGTCTTCCAGGGAGAAGGTGTGGGGCTGCAGGCTGAGATAAAGTTCACAGGCACAGCGGAACGCTCTGAACTTCCTACGGTCCCCTGAGAACCGTTCAGGCAAAGGCACTGTGGGTTCCATTGACCGCTGACAAGCCCCCAATGGGGCAATTTCCCGGAGCTGGGTCTGGAGCTGAGTGTAGTCTGCCTGCAGGTGTTGCACGGCTCAAGAGAGACCGTCCAAATGTTGACAGAGTTCATGCAGCGGAGAGGGCCCCTGCTCAGACTCAGACATGGCTGTCCGTTTCTGTCACATACCTGGTGATTGTGCAGAGGGCAAGCTCTCTTACGACCCTGGTTCGGGAACCCCTTGTAGAGCAGACAGGAGATTCCGGAGCACAGGGGGGCACGAGGGCTGGTGCAGATGCCAGTGGTGTTGTGAGGATCCTCCAGGAGCTCGTGCAGACAGAAGAGTGGTGATGCAGGCCGGGTCGTTAACAGGCTGGCAGGTGCGGTGCAAGGGAGCAGGCAAACGGGTCGTCAGGTGCAGGCCGGGTCGTTAACAGGCTGGCTGGTGCGGTACAAGGGAGCAGGCAAACGGGTCTTCAGGTGCAGGCAGGGTCGTTAACAGGCTGGCTGGTGCGGTACAAGGGGGTTCAGGCAGAAGCGTGGTCATAAACAGGCAGAGGGTCGGTACAGGCAGAGTTCAATCAAGGTCGGGCAAGCCGGGTCACAGATACAGCAAGTCTTTAGCAAACAGGTCACGGGAACACACTGGAACGCTATAGAACGGACAGCATTTGCTACAGGAAGCAGGAAGTTTAAATAGAGCTGCTGTTCCAGGAAATAGAGGAAAGCACAACCAAATGCATTAACCCTTAGCACCGTCTTTTCCTAACAGTCTGGCCTGTAATGGGGTTTTCATGTATGCCACTTTACGCTTTGCTTGTTTAACTTGAATCTGCCTCACTAGCTTTTTCCCTGCTATATTCCAGTATAGGTAGAAAGAAGTCTTTAAATGTTTGAGACAGCTCTCGTGCTCCTGTAATAGGAGTTTTTTGAGGTCTATCCTGAGATGGTTAAGCCTTTCCATAGTGGCCTGGGATGCTAATTGCTTATTTTGCGCTTCTAGCTTTCTAATTTGGTCTAGAAAGGAGTTCATTTGTTCGCTGATTGGGCCATGTAGAGAGTACAAAGGTCCGTGAGAGCTAGGTCAATTCTAGTATATGATTTCTGGGGGGCTGAAAAAAAGGTATAGTCTTTTTCGCCTGCATGGAGGCATCTCCATGCATCATATAATGACTGTGTAGGAAGTTTTTGAGAGTCGGTTTATGGCTGTGTGTTTGAAGGAAACAATCTAGTAAGACATCAGGAACCAGGTTGAAATCACCAAGATCAACAGATTTCCTTGTACAAGATTTACCTTTCTGAGAAGTTTTTTCATGAACGATAACTGGCCCTTGTTGGGGGCATATACTGATACAATCGTGTAAGTCACATTGTTAAGTGTACATACTAAAATAATGAAAGGACCATTAGGATCGGTAATTACTTCCTATGGAGAAAATTCAATAGAAATGTCACATACCTGGTGGGCGAGTCTGACTTATGCTGTAGGCAACCTCCCTTACTAACCTGACTTGGGAACCCCTGGTAGAGCAGACAGATGGCTCGGGAGGAGTGCAGGAGAGCACGAGGGTCAGACTGGGTCACTGGTGATGGTAGGGAGTCTGTTGGAGCGCTCGTGCAGCTGGAGCGTGGTCGTACAGGCTGGGTCAGTAACTGGCTGGCGGTGCGGTACAAGGGTTCAGGCAAGAGAGTGGTTGGGTTCAAGCAGAGTTCGTCAACAGACTGGCGGCAGAAGTACAGAAGGATCAGGCAAATCGGATGGTCGTAGGCAAGCCGGGGGTCGGTGCAGGCAGAGCTCAGACAAGGTCGGGACAAGCCGGGTCACAGGAACAGATAACAGGTTACGGGTCACTCCAGAAAACAGGTCACATGCTGTAGATCAGACAGCACTTGCTGCAGGGTGTGCTGGGCTGAAATAGAGCCGGTTGGCGCCATTTCCGGCGCAGGCGCGCACACACGTGAGCATGCGGGCGTGCGGGAGCGCGCAAATATCTCCAAAAAAGTCCTCTTTAGCAGGGTTTTCTCTAACAAGAAATGCTAATACCAATAAGTACCCCATTGTGCTTGGTATTTGCATTGGCACAGTACATATAAGGGTACTTTTTGTGGGAGCACTTTGTCGCTTTAACCACTTTAAAACTGACCCCTTTTTGGAGTTCGGTGGTTATGAGTTAAAATCAGGTTTTTTTGCTATAAAATAGCTTAGAACCCCCAAACATTATATATTTTTTTTCTAACACCCTAGAGAATAAAATGGCGGCCATTGCAAAGCTATGTCACACGGTATTTGCGCAGCGGTCTAACAAGCGTGATTTTTTTGGAAATTCAATTTCAGAGTTAAAAAATAAGACAACAGTAAAGTTAGGTGTCAGAGAAGCAACAATAGGGATCTGAACGATTGTTCCGGAAATCGGAACGTTTGTTGTAATCGCAACGATCGTTCCAATCGGAATGTTCGTACGCAACTGCGCTTGCGTGGCACTGTGGGACAACGCACACGCAGGCGCAATCGGGACTCTCGGCACGTCCAATGAGCACGAAGGGCGCCCTATTTAAGGCAACCCCTGACTACAGCAAATTGCTGGATTGTCTTCAGTCTCTCTTGCACCTGCACCAGAACTCTGATTCCTGTTGTGACCCGGCTTGCCCTTTGAACCCGATCCTGTTCTGTTCCTCTGGCTTTTGACTCCGGCTCTGTTCCTGACTTCAGCTTGCCTTCCCCAGTGTTGTACCTCGGCCTGCCCACGGACTTCACCTCTTTTGGATCTCCTGTGTTTGACCCCTGGCTTGCCTAATGGACTTTGCTACTATTCTCCTGTGCTTGAACCCCGGCTTGCCTAACGGACTTTGCTACTTATCTCCGGTGCATGACCCGGTTTATCATCCTGACTACTTCACTCCTGTTACCAGATCTACCTGCAGTGCAGACGCACACCCAGGCATCCTCTGCTGTTCCTGCACTCCAGGTCAAGTCTACACTTGCAGTTGGTAACCCGTGCTTCTCTTCACATTGTACCTCCTGTGTCACTTTCAGGGGTACACTGCGTTTAGCCACAAGGGGGTCCCTCTCAGCATCTCGGCTTCAGGATCAGGTACGTGACAGTATGATCCAGCCATGACAGAAGCCAACAGAGGAGGCTCCCCGCTCAAGGTCCTATGTCAACAGGTTACGGCCTTGACCCAAGCAGTTCAGCGGTTACAAGAGGGGCACTTCCAGTTAGAGGGTCGCCTCCAGCACATGACCGTTACACCCGCTCCTGCTGATGCAAGTGCACCCTCAACAAGCTCAACTACAGCCTCACCTATACAAGCAAACCCCACATCACCGGCGTTCACCGCAGCTCACAAACCCAGGGTACCTATGCCTGAGCGATTTCTGGGTGACCGGAAGAGATTTAAGGCCTTCAAGAATGCCTGTCTCTTGTACCTGGCCCTACAACCAAGGACATTTTCCTCTAAGGCTGTGAAGGTGGGATTAATCATTTCCCTGCTGTCCGAGGAACCACAAGCCTGGGCACATAATCTGCTAGAGCAGAAGAGCCTCTCACTGGACTCTGTTGATACTTTCTTTGAGGCTATGACACAACTATATGATGATCCCCAGCGTACCAACACTGCTGAGGCAGCCTTGCATACCCTGCTCCAGGGCAAACGCCCTGTTGAAGACTATACAGTGGACTTCCGGAGATGGTCTGCAGATACCGTGTGGAACAAGGCTGCTCTCAATCCCGGCAGGGGCTCTCAGAGACTCTTAAAGATGTGCTGGCCAGAGTTGAAACTCCCACTACCTTGGAAGGCCTGATCCAGTTATCCATCAAACTGGACAGACGCCTGAACGGTCCGAACGACTGCGCACCTCTCCACCCACCTGGATGCTTCCCAAGGTCATCTCTGCTCAACCGCCTGCTTCTAGTCCTGTTACACCTGCAGCAGAATCTGAAGGAGAACCCATACAGCTGGGGATGATGCATTCTCCACTCACTCCGGAGGAGAAGCATTGTCGCCGACGGGCCAACCTGTGCCTTTACTGCGGGGTTCCCGCTCACTACTTGCTCCACTGCCCAGTGAGACCTAGTAAGTCGCCCCCATGCCATGTAATGAACTTTCAGGTTGCTGGTCCCTCCTTGTCTCACCTTGTCCTTCCTGTCAGCCTACTGGTGGCAGGAGAAGAGGTCTGGCTTCTGGTAATCATTGATTCCGGAGCTTGTAGCTGCTTCCTGGACTGTACACTGGCAGCAAGACTCCACATTCCCCTTCATCAGAAGCAGTAAAGTCTCCGGGTCTGCCTCGCTGATGGTTCTCTACCCTGCTCAGGACCCATCACGCAAGAAACCAAGCCCATCTTCACCACCACAGACTCTGGGCATCAAGAATTTTTGCGCTTCGACATCATCAGCTCCTCCATGTTTCCTGTAATTCTGGGATTTCCTTGGCTACAAGCCCATGACCCTCAGATAAACTGGGCCAATAAAGAAGTTTGGTTTTCCTCTACATACTGCTCTCAGCACTGCTTCATTAATGCTCCCGGAAAACCTGCCACTTGTCTAACTATCCAGTCCGGCACACACCCAGAGGTCCCTGTGGAGTATCAAGAATTCATGGACGTTTTTGATAAACAGGGAGCTGACATTACCACCCCATCTGCCCTATGATTGTCCGATTGAACTGTTACCTGGGGCAGACATTCCATTTGGACAAATATTCCCCTTGACAGAGTTAGTACTGGAGGCCCTGCGGAATTACATCAATGAAAATCTGGAGAAAGGGTTTATTCATCCTTCATCTCCAGCTGGGGCCGGTATCTTTTTTGTAGAGAAGGAAGATGGCACCCTCCGACCCTGTGTGGACTGCAGAGAGCTTAATAAAATCATGATGAAAAACAGTTACCCTGTTCCACTCATCCCGGAACTCTTCCAGAGGTTCCGGACAGCCTGGATTTTCACTAAATTGGATCTACGAGGAGCCTATAACCTTGTTCGGATCCGTGAAGGAGACAAGTGGAAGACGCCCTTCAAAACTCGCTTCGGGCACTTTGAGTACCTGGTCATGCCATTTGAACTATGTAATGCACCCGCAACTTTTCAGCATCTGGTTAATGACATTTTTCGAGAATTTCTGGACAACTTTTTGATCATCTACCTTGATGACATCTTGATTTTTGACCAGTGGTCTCCTGAAGCCCAGATCGCCTTCGATAAGCTTAAGTCCCTGTTTATTTCAGCACCAGTGCTCCATCACCCTGATCCAGCATTGCCTTATGTGTTGGAAGTAGACGCAACAGAGATAGCAACTGGCGCAGTACTATCTCAACGCCAAGGACCTAAAGCTCTTCTGCATCCCATAGCTTTTGCCTCCCTGTTGGGGACCGAGAACTTTTGGCCATTAAATTTGCCTTGCAGGAGTGGAGATACCTGTTGGAAGGAGCAGCCCGTCCTATCATGATCTTTACCGACCATAAGAACTTAGAATATCTGAGAACTGCCAAACGTCAGAGACCCCGGCAGGCCAGATGGGCCCTCTTCTTCTCTAGGTTCAACTTTCATATCTCCTACAGGCCAGGCTCCCAGAATGGTAAAGCTGACGCTTTGTCTCGGATGTTTCCTGACACCCCTGAGACTTCGGAACCTGAAACCATCCTGTCAGCAAGAACTTCCTCCTTATTCAGCCCGACGTGATGTCAGCCATTCAGCAAGCCATTCAGCAAGCTTCCAGCCAGTGCTCAGAGCCAGAGGTCTCAAAGCTGTCAAGGAGAGAAGGTTTATTGTGGGCTCAGGATAAAATTTTTGTCCGCCAAACAGTAAGACTGCAGATCTTAAGGACATTCCATGACCACAAACTTGCGGGACATTCTGGGGTACAAAAGACTGCCAAGCTTATTCAACGTTCCTTCTGGTGGCCTAATTGGAAACAAGATTGCAAGGACTAAATCAGCTCTTGTACAGTTTGCCAATGAAACAAGGGTTCCAACACAAAGTCCTGGGGGTTGTTGAGACCCTTGCCTATCCCCGAGCAACCCTGGAAGGAGGTCTCGATGGACTTTATTGTTGAGATACCCCCCTCAGAGGGTTTCACTACCATTTTGGTGGTGGTGGATCGCCTCTCTAAGATGGCACATTTTCTACCCATGATTGGTACACCTACGGCCTCTGAAACAGCGAAAATCTTTACCAAAGAAATTGTCAGGCTGCATGGAGTACCAGACAACATCTTGTCTGATAGAGGTGTCCAGTTTACCTCTAAATTCTGGAAAGATAATTGCAAGTCCCTGTCCATCGAAGTATGCCTTTCATCAGCCTACCACCCGCAGAGCAATGGTCAGACGGAGAGGACCAATCAAACGGTAAAACAATATCTGCAATGTTTTTGCACCTTGCAGGAGGATTGGGCCTCACTCCTTCCATGTGCGGAATTCGCATACAATAATTCCATTCACTCTGCTATCAATCAATCACCTTTTTGGGCCAATTATGGGTTCCAGCTTGCCTTCCCCAGTGTTGTACCTCGGCCTGCCCATGGACTTTGCCTCTTTTGGATCTCCTGTGTTTGACCCCTGGCTTGCCTAACGGACTTTGCTACTATTCTCCTGTGCTTGACCCCTGGCTTGCCTAACGGACTTTGCTACTTATCTCCTGTGTATGACCCGGCTTATCGTCCTGACTACTTCACTCCTGTTACCAGATCTACCTGCAGCGCAGACGCACACCTCAGCATCCTCTGCTGTTCCTGCACTCCAGGTCAAGTCTACGCCTGCAGTTGGTAACCTGCGCTTCTCTTTGCACTGTACCTCCTGTGTCACTTTCAGGGGTACACTGCGTTTAGCCGCAAGGGGTCCCTCTCAGCATCTCGGCTTCAGGATCAGGTACGTAACATTAGGAGAGAGCGGAGCACCGCCATCTTGGATGCCTCTGTCGCCTCTGACAGGGAAGAAGTCTGTCAGCTTGTGAGGGGCCGATCGCTGTGACCCCCTCAAATATCCTAATTCACAAAAACCACATATACTATATATAAAAAAAACTCATCTGATGGGTAAAAAAATATTGACATTAAGTAGGTCGTGGGTGTGCTAAGCGTTCTACGCCACATACTCTACTTATACCAGAGGGGTTGCCATTCTGCTCAATAAATCCTTACCTGGTACTGTTGAGAAGGTCATTACAGACCCTGGGGGCAGGTATGTTATTGTACTCTTGAATATATGTGCCACCCTTTGGGCATTTGTCAATATATATGTTCCCCCCCTTTTGACCACCACATCTTGTACGCAGTTTGTGAGCAGCTGGCCCCCCTCCAAGTCGATAGATTGGTGATAGAGGGAGACTTCAATGCAATTATAGACGGAGTGCTGGAGACCTCCAACCTGCTTCGGCTTCCCCAGCTAGAATTGCAGAACTGGATGTCCGGTTTGAGTCTCAATGAACTCTAGTGGTAGAAACATCAAAAGGACAGGGCTTTCTCTCGCTTCTTGGCCACTCACAGGTCAGGATCCCGTATAGATTTTTTATTTTGGGAGCTATTGCCAGTTAACTTACCTTCCGGCAGAGTTGTCAGATTATGCTCCCCTGGAACTAACTTTGCATTTTTCACACTGCAAACATCCTGGTTGCTGGAGGCTGGCATCATGCTGGGTCTCTGACGTCAAGGTGGCCGAGTCGGTTACCCCCAAAATTGTCCAATACTGGGGCAACTATGAGAGTTGTGCCTCACCAGCTTTGGTCTGGGAGGCCTTCAAGGCCACTACTAGTGGTGAATATGTGTCTGCTATCAAGGCAGTTAGAAAAGAATATGCCTACCAAACTGTATCTCCTGAACAATGGGAGATTGAAGCGGCAGAGGTTTTTGCTACAGATGTCTCCCCTGAGTTTTTTTCGGTTTTGGCCCAGGCTAGAAGAGAATTATCTTTACATTACACCTCTGATTCAATCTGATCCTAAGATCAAGGCAGGCAGGCTCTTCAAGGCCGGAGATAAGAATGGTAAGCTGCTGGTTAACCTGGTGGCAGAACCGCACTTACAAACAGTGGTGCCTACCCTGGTTTCAGTGTCTAGAAGCAGAATCACTGATCCCTCTGATATATTAATGGAATTTCATTCCTATTATAGTTCCCTATACAACCGCACAAAATCTCCTCTAGAGGATGCAATAGAGAGTGAACTCACTTCTCTTTCTTTCCCATCTCTATCTCAGGAAGATGAAGTGAGCTTAGATAGACCAATTACATCCCTTGAAATAGAGGCGGCTATTATGTCCTTTCCCAATAATAAAACACCCGGGCCAGACAGCCTTCCTGGGGAATTTTATAAGGCACACGCTGCTACCTTGGCCCCTAAGTTACAGGCCCTGTTTTCCTCCTGTTTAGAGGAAGACATGCTCTCCCTGTCTATGTACCAGGCTCATGTGGTCTTAATACTGAAACCGGAGAAGGATTTACAGTCAGTCATACTCCTGTTGCCGTCCCATTTCTTTATTGAACTATGATTTAAAAATACTTACTAAGGTCCTTGCTACCAGGTTGGCCAGAGTCCTTCCATCTCTTGTTGATATAGATCAAACAGGCTTCATGTCTGCTAAATCCACAGACGTAAATTTTGCCCAGAGTTTTAACTCATCTACAGCTTCCTTCTGCCACCCAGACAACAAGGGTCCTTGTAGCCTTGGACATAGAAAAGGCATTTGACACCATTGACTGGCTTTATATGTCCAAGGTCTTGGAAATTTTTAATTTTGGACCCACTTTCCAGAATTGGATTGATCTCCTTTACCGCTCACCTACGGCCCAAATTACACTCAGTGGCGCTCTCTCCCCGACCTTTGATGTGAAGAGGGGAACAAGGCAGGGTTGCCTTCTTTCCCCATCTGTTTTCTCTAGTGATGGAACCTCTGGACAAGGCTCTGAGACGGGCGGAACAGGTAGTGGGTATTACTGCAGGTTCTATAGTTGAAAAATTTGCTTACACGCAGATGACATGATAGTTCTTTTGCATAACGATGGGCCATCACTCCGCAAAGCTTTACAGATTTTGAACCACTATGCAGTTCTCTCGGGTCTCCAGGTCAACTGTAGTAAATCTTTAATTCTGCCAATAAATATGGGTGCCAAAGGAGCGGTGGATCTGCCCTTACCTCTCCAGTGGGCAGACTCCCTTCGGTATCTGGGCATAAATATTTAACCTATTGTTACTGATTTTCCAAAACTGAATTTATATCCCCTGTTGGTCTCTACTAAACAAAAATTAAAGGCCTGGGACAATTTACACTTGTCCCTTATAAGGAAAATCAATCTTGTTAAAATAAAGAGACTCCCTGTCTTCCTCTACGTTCTAAGACATTCACTTGTCTGGGTCCCAAAAAGTTTTTTTAAACAAATTCATTCATGTCTTTCCTCCTTTTTGTGGAAATCTGGCCCCCCTCGCTTCAGTAAAAAGACATTGTGTAGACCATAGATGCAAGGTGGTCTAGCCTGCCCTGACCTACAGAAAAACTTCCTCGCAGCACTTCTCACACAAAAAAAACATTACTTAGCGCCACAAAATGATACTCGGTTCTGTATTCTCTAAAATAGCGGTACTGGGAGGTAGGGGTGGAACCAAGGGACGGTGCTTGGAGGTGGGTAGGGGTGGAGACAAGGGGGTGACTTGGAATAGGGAGTATCTGCACCTATTCTCTAAGAAAAAAAGCCCTGGATAGACCCATCCCTGCTTCTTCAAGTTCCCTTGGTAAGCTGCCAGTCTTCATAGCAGGCATAGGGTCGAGAAGATTATTATATTTTTACACTTCAAATGAACACCCCATTGCATTTTAAGAAGTAAAACTACATTGGATGAAGCTGCCCCTCTTATTGAACAATTGAACTGACTGTGGAGGGTGCATATTCAGCTGGTGACCATGCTGGCCACATGGGCTGAGGTCTAAAGCATGTCAATGCATAAAACAGTGTTTGAAAAAATACACAATTAATTTTACTGCCAATAGATCACCTGAAGTATGCCTCATACAAAACATACAGTATATCACAAAAGTGAGTACACCCCTCACATTTTTGTAAATATTTTATTATTGTATCTTTTCATGTGACAACGCTGAAGAAATTACACTTTGCTACAATGTAAAGTAGTGAGTATACAGCTTGTATAACAGTGTAAATTTGCTGTCCTCTCAAAATAACTCAACACACAGTCATTAATTTCTAAACTGCTGGCAACAAAAGTGAGTGCCTTAACCCTCTTGAGCATGGAGTCCCCCAGACCTTTGCAGGTTGCCACTGGAGTCCTCTTCCACTCCTCCATGACGACATCATGGAGCTGGTGGATGTTAGAGACCTTGCACTCCTCCATCTTCCATTTAAGGATGCCCCACAGATGCTTAGTTGGGTTTAGGTCTGGAGACATGCTTGGCCAGTCCATCACCTTTACCCTCAGCATCTTTAGCAAGGCAGTATTCATCTTGGAGCTGTGTTTGGGGTCTTTATTATGTTGGAATACTGCCCTGCAACCCAGTCTCCAAAGGGAGTGGATCATGCTCTGCTTCAGTATGTCACAGTACATTTTGACATTCATGGTTCCGTCAATGAACTGTAGCTCTCCAGTGCCAGCAGGACTCATGCAGCCCCAGACCATGACACTCCCACCACCATGCTTGACTGTAGGCAAGACACACTTGTCTTTGTACTCCTCAACTGGTTTCCACCACACACGCTTGACACCATCAGAACCAAATAAGTTTATCTTGGTCTCATCAGACCACAGGACATGGTTCCAGTAATCCTAAGTTAGGAGCAAAGTCTACAGCAAACTGTTTGCAGACTTTCTTGTGCATCATCTTTAGAAGAGGCTTCCTTCTGGGATGACAGCCATGATGCAGCGTGCGGCATGTGGTCTGAGCACTGACAGGCTGACCCCCCACCCCTTCAACCTCTGCAGCATTGCTGGCAACACTCATACCTCTATCACCCAAAGACAACCTCTGGATATGACGCTGAGCATGTGCACTCAACCTCCTTGGTTGACCATAGCAAGGCCTGTTCTGAGTGGAACCTGTCCTGTTAAACCGCTGTATGGTCTTGGTCACTGTGCTGCTGCTCAGTTTTAGGGTCTTGGCAATCGTGTGATAGGCTAGGCCATCTTTATGTAGAGCAACAATTCTTTTTTTCAGATCCTCAGAGAGTTCTTTGCCATGGAGGTGCCATGTTGAACTTCCAGTGACCTGTATGAGAGAGTAAGAGCGAGAACACTAAATTTAACACACCTGCTCCCCATTCACACCTGAGACCTTGTAACATCAATGAGTCACATGACACCGGCGAGGGGAAATGGCTAATTGGGCCCAATTTGGTCATTTTCACTTAGGGGTGTACGCACTTTTGTTGCCAGTGGTTTAGACATTTATGGCTGTGTGTTAAGTTATTTTGAGGGGACAGCAAATTTACACTGTTATACAAGCCATACACTCCCTACTTTACATTGTAGCAAAGGGTCATTTCCTCAGTGTTGTCACATAAAAAGATATAATAAAATATTTACAAAATTGTGAGGGGTGTACTCACCTTTGTGAGATACTGTAGCGCTCTTATACTGCTCACTTCCCCAGAGTGACTGGCATTGGTACTCTTGTATAAGTGCCCCCCCCTTATAAAGTATAGTGCAAAGCTGGAGCTTGTACATGTTATCAACCTGAATTTCAGTCTAAAGACTGGATTTGCCTTTTGTATTCAGTAAGTTTTGTTTTCTCTGTTAGCTAAGGCCACCATTGATGACCTATTTGAACCCATTGCTTTGAGAGAGTGACCTAAAACAAATATGCAGATAATAGAAGTCACAGTGAAGTAAAAAAACTAATCTGCATAATTGTTAAAAATCATTGACTTAGAAACTACTAATAGTTCAGAAGCTTAGTAAGTACTGAAATCATTGGATTTTTAGAAGTCAGTAAGGGTAGTCTCCATACCTCTTATTTTTAAGCTTCTTTAAGTACAAGATTCATTTTCTGTAAAAAAATCTTCTGATTTGACCTGTATTATTTTGCATCCCCTGGCAAGGTCCTTCATTTGAATCAGCTCAATCTATAGATATAAAGAAAATATCTTAACAATGTCACTGGCTGGCTGTCACAATGAATCCTATCAAATACACTCAGATAAACCAGTTATATTTATACCTTTCAACAATTTTGGTTGCATAGTGGCATTTTATTTTTTCTTGTGTTACTATTACTGCCTGCCAATAGAAAAGTGATTTTTGAAAATAGACCAATAAATATATTTATATTACTGTCTGATATTTTCATGTTTTATGCTGCCCCTTAATACATCCATCTATGAATATCCAAGAGCCCTTAATTTTTCTTTCAAGCACATTTTTCCCAAATGCAGACAAAAGCAATCTATGTGTGACTCTTCTATGCATTACTTCAGATATTTATTCAATGTTCAGATCATGCACTTCATTGTGAGTGGTGTTATTTTACAAGCTACAAGATTTTACATATGTCTCAAACGGTCTGTGTACTCCTTTTTCGTTTGTCTATTATAAATAGAAGTGGAATATGATGGTGTTCTTTTTAGTATTATTAGACAAAACACAAAGTCTTTATTTATTTATAGTCTGTTAATTTAGAGAACATAAAAAAACCTCTAAAAAAGAGGAGTAAATGATTGTCCTACATGTGGGATGATGAGATGATACCAAGCAGGTTCAAAAGTACAATTCCGAGTGGGAAAATTCAAACTAGAATACAAAATTGGAAAAAAAATTTGTGCACGAGATGCTTGTAGCACTGCTCACTGGTACTCAGGACTTGTTAGCGAGGGTCTAGATGCCCCAATCCAGAAGTGTAAGTATGCCGAAGATGGGACACCTCCCAAACCAACCCAATGTTATCAAGGCATATGACCTCAGCCAGCGCTGCTCTGACCATGCCCCCTGATGCCATCAGATCAGTTTGAGCAGCACCCTCGGCATGCTTACACTTCTGAAAAAGTGTGGCAGTTATCTCACAACATACATGCAGAGAAAGCTCTTCTGAGGAATAATATAATACTAATACTATAATCATGTACTGTTAAAAATGTCTTCAATACTGAACTGCTAACATGTTTCAGAGCAAACATTGCTCTGACTTTAGGAGTAAAACATACAAACTTGTAACACAGTTTAAGTTTGCCAGAATTTAGACCATCCCCATTGCAGTCCATCTATCATCCTGCGCAATCTCTTTAACCCTACAATGTCTGCAGATATATAGAATACATAAGAACAATGTACAACACGTGAAGCTGATAGCTTAATTTGTTCAAACTTACCAATATATCAGGTAAACCTCTGAGATCTGGAAATCTGATCCAGTCTCAGATCTCAAAGAACTATCTCACTAAAGCACACAACACACACTCACACATCGCTCATTAAACCTACACACATAAAATCTAATTACAGTTTCTACAGGATTTCCTTCACTGATACATAATGTAATACCTTCCAACTTTTGAACTTGAGAATGACGGACATTTCAGGGAGACATTGACCTGAGGTGCGCTACAAAAGTGGGTGTGGTCAAACATTATAGTAGGAGGTGCTTAAGGGCAGTGGTTAAACCAAACCTGGACTTCCTTGTACCTATAAAATATGCTTTGATTGCTGTGCCACAATCTGGAGTCTCAGGGATACATATAAACTTCAACACAATCATTTACAAATCATTCCCAATACATCTGGTTTTGTATATACTGAAAATAAACAGAGAGCTTAAAATAGAGGATTATGAAGGACCTGAGGAACCCTGGGATGGAGCCAAAGGATAAGTACTGCAGTATGTGTAGGACATAGTAGCAAATGATGGTCATGGTCATGTTGCGCCTAACAGTGGGAGCGGCTTAAAGAGGGATGATTAAACAGAAGCGGAGCCTAGTTGCTGTATACAGTGCAGCATTGCTTTAACAAATGATTATCAGAAAGATATCTTATCTCAAATGTCAGCAATATGCAACATAACACTTAGGGTTCATTCACATTAGTGGTTGTAGGGATGGTAAACCCATGGCTCCAAGTACTCCTCCTGTAGCTGCAGAGGTAGCAGCCGGGGGTGTACATATTCTGCTTTGCTTCCTGGCTGTGGCAGGAGTTATATCCCCTGATGCATTGGTGGGCACTACTGCCCACCGACTGTGACCCATTCAAGTGAATGGGGACGCTCTGCAAAGCACTACTTTTTCAAATCATACCACATCAATCTGCATAGTACTGCAGTACCATGTAGTTTGCTGGCCACAAACATGCTGCCATTAACAATTAATGGCACCCACGTGCATCTCACAAGGGCAACATAGTTGCATGCAGTGCAGGAAATGTGCATGGAACGCCCCTTTCCTGCACTGTGTTCCAGTGGGAATCAAGCCTTAGAGAGAGAGATAGGGAAGAATCACTATGGTATACAGAAGAAAGGACCACTATGGTACGTGGAAGGCAGGAAGGAAGGATCACTATGGTACATGGAAGGCAGGAAGGGTCACTATGGTATATGGAAGAAAAGAAGGAGGGGTCACTATGGTACATTAAAGAGAAGAAGGAAGGATAATTATGGTACATGGAAGGCAGGATCACTATGACCCATGGAAGGCAGGAAGGATCGCTATGGTACATGGAAGACAAGCAGGATAATTATGACACCTGGAAGGCAGGAAGGATCAAGATGGCACATTGAAGGCAGGAAGGATCACTATAGTACATGGAAGGCAGGAAGGAGGGACTAGATGGAAGATAGAGAGACAGGGGAGAGTTCACTCACCCAGGGCTGGCTGGTCTCCAGAATCTCAGGCAGTGACATCTTGTGGGCTGGCACAGGGGGACATGGGGAGGAAATAGTTGACCTAGCCTACCTCCTCCTCCATTTGTACAGGATGTAGAGTGGGCGGGCAAGCCAGTGGGCGGATAAGTGGGAGGTGGGGGGCTGTGTTGGCTGGGCACTGAGCAAGTCTCAGCCTTGACGGCATGCACCCGCCAAGTGGATTAGTGGAGTCAAGTGCCATAAAGTGTTCCAACACTGGGCTCCACTGCGGGATTCAGCCCAGATTCGTTGGACACAAGGATTTACTTGGAATACCAGGACAGTCCTGGAGAATCTTGGACGGTTGGGAGGTATGCATAACGCACATGCAAAATCTCCCTCGCTAACACATAGTACACATAAAATCCAATCATCACAGAAAATCAATCCATTTCAGGATCTCCCTCAAAGAAGTTTTTAACAGTACCTGGGCTAGAATTTGGAATTTCTCATTAGAGCTCTCTTTGCATGTATGTTTTGCGATAATCTCTGTGGAGTCAACCCCTGACATTACTATAAGGTGAGCCTTTTCTTGTGAGTGTGCTGTCTCACTTTTACAAGTGGATATGCTTACTGAATATACTCCATTTCCTTCCTTTTACCCAGCAATAGAACCCCTGTCTGGCGTTGATTGAGAGGTGCCACTTCCCACTGGGAATGCTATCCATATACAAACACACTTGTTGTGGTGCACATATGGGGTGATCCTGGCTTATATAGTAGGTGAACCTATGGTGTTTGCTTACAACCTTATTTTGAGTTGAATGATAAACAGAGGTGCTTCTGTACATTTTCTTTTGTAAATGTTATTCAGTATAAAGAGTCTGTCACCATATCTTGCGTGTTTCTCCACTTTTTTTCCATGTTGCGTATGTATCTTTATTAGAAAACTGACCACTTTCCAGAAGTGTCAGTTTGTGTTTGTGCCTACCCCCTTCCTCTGTTGCTAGGAGCTAACACAGTTACATGCTAACAAAGTTAGGATGTCATTAATTAAACAGAAGTGCCAGTTGAATCGGAGTTGTCACTGTGCACAAAATGTAACCAAAGCAGGAACTGATTATATTATGCACAGAGTAAAGGAGGTGTCAGGGCACTATCAGCCGCTTTTCCCTGTCAAATGCATGAGATGATGTTCAGTGAGCCTCAAACATATATAAATGATATCAGGGGAATACTAAAGAACATTACTGAGTGACAGCTCGGAATGTACTTGGGGCTTCTGATGTTACTTTCAAGATGGCAGCACCCAGCAGCTGTTTCAGACTTGTTTAATATCATAATATCATCAATAATTACAGGATTAATAAATGCACAATATAATCTGACATAGAGCTGGAGCTGAAGGCAAATAGTCTGTTCACTAAGCTAAGGGAATTAGCTAATTCTCTCTTAGCTCAGAGAATGTGGTGAAATTCACTTTGCAAAGAATACAAAGTCATGTGCAAGGGAAACAAAATAAGTAACATTGGGGGGGCGTGGCCGGCTGTGGACTGAGATGGCTGCTTGATTCCTCAGCTCCACTCTGTCTGGGACCAATAGCGACTATACAGCGGTTCTAGCGACCATAAATACACCATTCTGCTTTCAGAGGGACCCCCTCCCTAACTGCCAGCGATCCATCTAAAAGTGAAGTGGACCCCACTCCAGGACGTCTCAATCCTGAGAGGAACAGACAGCAAGGACGGACGAGCGGTCTGTGAGCCCTAATACGCTTGGGCTCCTTCCCGTATTATACCCTGGTGAGCATTCCTGTCACCTCATCCACCGCCTAAGACCGTCTTACCACATAAATACCAGCGATCTTGGCGACATATCAGCGATAACCAGGGTCTGTCTCACCTCGACTCCTTAGTTCGTCGGTAGAGTCAGGTGTCGGCCGGTGCGGGGGGGTTACAATGAATAAAACAAAGGGAACGTGTACTGA
>BLSH010222839.1:291713-306441 GCA_018402905.1 Glandirana rugosa | reverse complement strand
TTTAAAGTGACACACAGACTATACAGATGTGTGCAGAACAGATGTTCACTTATTCCCGGTTATATTTAAAGTGACACACAGACTTTAAAGATGTTTGCAGAACAGATGTTCACTTATTCCCGGTTTCATTTAAAGTGACACACAGACTATACAGATGTGTGCAGAACAGATGTTCACTTATTCCCGGTTATATTTAAAGTGACACACAGACTATACAAATGTTCACTTATTCCCGGTTTCATTTAAAGTGACACACAGTTTCCAGATGTTTGCAGAACAGTGATATGGGTTATCCCGGCTTATTTATACTTTTTTGACACAGTTTGAAGATGATTTTAGAACAGTTATATGGCTTCTACCGTTAATTAATACTTTTCAGACCCAGTTTGAAGATGATCCACATTCACCTCCATTTTTGCTTTTTTTATGTTTTTATTTTTTTTTAAATATTTAAAGTTATTTCCCTGTCCCCATTTCTTTGCAGGGCACTTGTCCCACCCTTACCCCCATTTTCCTTCCTTTTGCAGACCTCTAGGACCTTCCTGGACTTTTTTACAGCAATTTTCAGAACTTTTGGTAAAATTACCAGAACCCCGGACCCGGACTTTTTTTGAAAAGTCTGAGTTCGGGTCCGGGTCCCAGACACCCCAAAGTTCGGTACGGACCCGAACTTTACAGTCTGGGTTCGCTCAACTCTAATCCTGTGTCCTTAAGGGTCCTTTCACACCTGCATGTCTGTTTTTATGGATTCTGCTTGCTCAGCAGGGACCGATCCATTGAGCCCCACTGAGCCGGCGGATGACAGGACCATCTCTGCTCACTATGCAGAGATGGACTTGTCAGATCTCCGCTCTCCTCTATGGGGGGGGGGGATCGTATGAAAGCGGATCCGCCTGTCCGTTTTCATCCTGATCCACCAGATGGTTGGAAAATAGGGTTTCCATCCATCTGGATTTAGCAGAGCGGATTGGATGTCAGTTGACATGTCACCACTGACGTCCGTCGCTCCTGAAATACTGACAGGCGGACCTGAACGGTCCACATGTGTGAAAGGACCCTAAGAGTTACCTGGGGATACCATATCACCAACAATACCAATGTAACAAAAATGTTATTGCAACCATTGCTTGTTTTATATGTTTGGATATGTGTCTCCTTTTAGGCTGGATTCACTGCATCGCCGCATCCAGTTTGCAATAGCAGGAGATTTTGACTAAATCAATTTTTGTATAAATGGAATGTAAACTTTTATTTAATTTGTGCTACTTTGTGGGTACAGAGATAGTCCATTTTCCCATATTAATGCTATGCCAGGGTTTATAAGGGTTTGTCAGCCATGTTTTATAACAAATCTAGAAATTTAAAAGATACCCCTTACTCTTTTTTTCTGTTGGAAACTCTGTATTAATAATTTGTTACCTTTGTGTGGTCACTTATTACCATTTGTGACGTTTGAAT
Source organism: Glandirana rugosa (assembly GCA_018402905.1). NCBI lineage: Eukaryota > Metazoa > Chordata > Amphibia > Anura > Ranidae > Glandirana > Glandirana rugosa. Next base: position 304,983 of record BLSH010222839.1, on the reverse strand, counting down.
TATATGTAATTAAAGGCAAAGCTATTAAAAGATGGTGCTATCACTTACTCAAACCTGCATGCCTGTCAAGTTAGGACCTGTGGCTGTGCCTGGTCACAAAACAAACTAGGCTGTGCCCTGCCACAAAAACAAAATACTAATTTACACTTAAGTTTAGCTATTTTTTTTCCTAATCAACACAATGCACGGCACATATACATTGAAAGGGAAATGTATATGGTGCTTGTGATTGCTCTCTTCACTCAAATCTTTACTCCTCTTCCCCAAGCATTCCCCCACAGCAGTAATGTTGCAGTGCTGTGAGGGTTAATTTGAGATGCTGTACCTGCAATAGGCAAGAGTGCCTATCAAGGCTGCAGACTATGCCTGCCCTTTCTGTCCCCTTGCTCTATTCATAGAAGCTGTAGGATATAAAATTGCGCTATAAAGTGGACTTTTCATTTCTCCCATTCTCCATGCATAGATCACTTTTCATTGCTGGAATCAGTAGTACAGCTTTTAGCACTCTTTAGCCGGATTCACACTTGATGCGGCCGCGGGTCACAGCAGGGTGTCTAGTGCATCTCTGTACACCAATTCAGGTCCGAACTTCTGCCTGAATTTGCACCTGATTAGGAGTTAAAGATGTACAGGACCCTTTTTAAGTGGGATCATGGCCGCCCTGGAGGTATGTGAACCAACTCCATTGAGAGTCGGTCACACTCTCCTGTCATGCGAATTGGATGTGGGAAAAATCTGCATATAATTTGCATAAGTGTGAACCCAGCCTTACTAGTGCCTATGACAGGCCCAGAGGCTCGTATTAACCCCTGCAGCACTAGGTTACCACTGTGGGGGTATGGAGGGGGCAAAGGATTGAATATTTAAATGAAAAGAGCAACCACCAGCACAAAGGACACTTCTTATTCAAAGTAAATACCGTCCCTCGTGCTAATTTGAAAAAAAAAACTATAAGACTTCGCACAACTTTTTTTTGCTGCACTTAAAGTGGTAGTAAACCCTCTTATCATTTTCAGCCAAGGAAGCTGCCATCTTGGCCTCTGTTTAACCTCCAACTGCCATGATGCTGCACATGTGATCAGCTATGGCACCAGCCATTGAATGGTTTGACAGTTTGGTTTAGAGCACAACCAATGGGAGTGTTACATTTCCGAAACATGCCGGAAATCTAACTGTTTTTTAACCTGTTAAATGGATGGGTTTACTACCGCTTTAAAAGGTAAATTATTGAGTTTTAACCACTTGCCGATCACCCGCAATTATACTGCGCAATACGAAGAACCGGTACAGCGATTTGTGCACTAGCTTTCGTGTGCCAGTGGGGGAGCCAGTCAGTGGGTCCGGCGGACTTGATGTCTGCCAGCCACCCAAGATCTTTCCCTGCAGAGACAGAACGAGGATCTGCCTGTGTAAACAAAGCAGATCTCCATTCTGACAGGGGATGACAAACAGATCCTGTCTTTCTGCTATGCAGGAAGACAGATCTGTGTGTTTTCCCAGTAAGTCCTTCCCCCATACAGTTAGTAAACACACAGAGGGAACACAGTTAACCCCTTGATTGCCCCTGATGTTAACCCCTTCCCTGCCAGTGTCATTAGTACAATGTCAGTGCATGTTTTTAGCACTGATCACTGTAATAATGTCACTGGTTCCCAAAAAGTATCAAAAATGTCAGTTAGGTGTCTAGTCTGTCCTCTAATGTCGCAGTCCCGCTAAAAATCACTGATTGCTGCCATTACTACTGATATTTTTTTTTTGTTTATAGCACAAAAAAATAAAAACCGCAGAAGTGATTAACCACTTCAGCCCCGGAAGGATTTAACACTTTAAGACCAAAGCACTTTTTGCGATTTGGCACTGCGTCGCTTTAACTGACAATTGTGCAGTAGTGCGATGTTGTACCCAAATTAAATTTGCGTCCTTTTGTCCCCAAAAGTAGAGGTTTGTTTTGGTGGTAAAAAAAAAAAATCGCAATTGGCGTTTATTGATTGGTTTGCGCAAAAGTTGCTGCATTTACGGATGATGAGAATTAATTTCTAGGGTTTTTATTTTTTACTAGTAATGGCGGCAATCTGCAAATTTTTTAGTGGTACTGCGATATTGCAGCGGACATGTCGGACCATTTTGACACTTTTTTGGGACCATTGGCATTTAGACAGCGATCAGTGCTATGAAAATGTACTGATTACTGTGTAAATGCCATTGGCAGTGAAGGGGTTAGCCTGCAGGGGGAGCTCTAAGGGTTAACTGTGTTCCCTCAGTGTGTTATAACTGTGTGGGCTGGGCTGGCTGGGGGAGGGGAGTGATCACAGCTTCCATATACAGGAAGCCTGTGATCACAACCCTTCCCCCTCTGTCAGAACGGAGATTCATGTTTACTTACACGGACCTCCGTTCTCTCACTGCGGGGGAGCCATCGTGGGTAGCCGGCGGAGATAGAGTCTGCCCTACCCACTCCCTGACCCCCCAGGAACACAGTGAGCGTACCACCGGCGGTGCGCGCTCACAGTGTGGGATCTCGCAGCGCCGTCATATGACGTTGGTTTGTGATATTCAACCCCTTTGTCGCCGTCAGACACTGGTCGGCAGTCGGCAAGTGGTTAATACTACCAAAAGAAAGCTCTATTTCTGGGGAAAAAAGACATAATTTTTCTTTGGGTACAGCGTTGCATGTCAGTGCAATTGTCAAGTAAAGTAACGCAGTGCCGTATCGCAAAAATGGCTTGGTCATTTAAGGAGTAAAACCTTCTGGGGCTGAAGTGGTACAAACAGATTGCAATCTTTCAATTCATACCAAAAAAAAAAAAAATGTCAGTCTGTAAGAAAATATTCATACATTTTAACTTTCTAGTAATTTCCAGCTGGCTCCTTATGGTGACCTACATGAACTGCTGTTAATCTCTTAAAGCATTGCAGAAAATAGTGATCTTCAGCTGTATCCTGGTATTTCCTCCCAATAGTGGGCAAAACCCCAATATGTCACAGTGTATTACAGGTTCAGTTTGCATTCTTTCACTCAATCATCACATCACAGTCATTGTGCATTTGCTAAACTCCCTGTCATGAATTGTATTAATTGTCATAATGATTTACCAATACCACATACACTAGCTACCAGGGACTAGGCAAAATCATATTAAGGACTGTTAGTGACTAGACATGAGCCAAACACACCGCAAAAGTTTGAATGCTGAATCCAAACTCCATTGAAGGTGATGAGAGCTAAATAGGTCATATCAATTTTCTCAATTTTTAAGGCTAATAGCAAAAGGGATTGGCAAAAAATTGCACGGGAGGCTAGACACTGCCCAAGGGACACATATTAATGAAAAAATAGTTTTAAACTTATAATTGTGCAGGAAGCAGTGCATTTATTAATGCTAAAAGTGAAACATTAAAAATGCACTATTCCATTAAAAGTCTGGCTTGGGAGAAAGGGGGGGGGGTCCCTAAATCCAACTGTGAAGTGAGGCATATCTGCTTTGTAAGCAGTAGTATAACGATAGTGACATTTTCAAAGGGAAAACAGATGTTTAAAATGCTGTAATTTCAAATCTCCCAGCAAGCTTACTTTATTCCTTCCTTCATTATATCAATGCTCCTGATCCTTAGAAATAAGGGTGCTGGCATCCAGGCTCACTTATACGAAATGACAAAATCTGTGTAGATGACGAATGCCACGCTCCCAGCCCCACCAAAGTTTGAATGCAAGTGTAGGACAGCCTCAGCTCTGTTCCACAAAACATGCCTATAATGCATTGCAAACTCTCTCTGGAGCTTAGTCATAGAGGTCTATGACTAAGCTCTGGTGAAATTTCTCAGCAGGCATGGTTTGTGGGGGCAGAGCTGGCTGAGGGCATCCTACACTTGTGAAAGCTGGCTTCCCCTCCCTCCTCCTCTACCTTTCAGCTGCTGCAGGGGGAAGATATAGGGCATCAGTTCCAATAAATGCCACTCCTGACACCCCTCCTGTCCAGGTTCCCCTTCCTTCTGTGGCCCAGGTCCCGTGTGTGCTCCCCTGCCCCCAGTTTGCAGCGATGTCAGCTTCCCCTTCTCTCCTCTTCCGGATGACTGCTGTGCGGGATCATTTTAGGATGGAGAGTGGGGGAAAGGGTCAGTAAATATATCTTTTACCAGCCCCTTCCTTTCCTGAATGAATACAGTAAGTGTTTGGTACCGATCACTCACTGTGTTCATTCATAGCTGAACCCTAGTAAACTGTTTTCTATGCTTCCATTTGTGAATGAGCAAGGAGAATGTACCAAGCTCTTCCTGTTCATTCATTCTGTGCAGATGAGGCTGCAAAGATGGGAATTGAGGACTATGTTCTCCATCACTTTCTCTGTCTTAAAAGTAACAATTGTAAAAAATAATCATAAACAGAATAATGAAATAGAAAACTATGGACATCAACCACTGCACCCCACTGACACTGTCCACTGCCTTACTGACACTGTCTACTGCCCCACTGACATCATTTACTGCTCTACTGACTGACATTGTTCACTGCCCTACTGAGACCAATCTCTGCCCTACTTACACCATCCACTGCTCTACTGATGCTGTCCACACACTGTCCACCGTCCTACTGACATTATCTACTGCCCTAGTGACACTGTCCACACACCTTCCACTGCCCTAGTGACACTGTCCACTGCATTACTGACTAACACGGTCTACTTATAAGGTAGGCTAAGTTTATATTTTTACAGTGACATTTGTTTTATTATATTTTTCTAAGTTTTCCTTACGATTTAGTTAGGCCTTGATAGTTAAAAAAAATATAGCATATGGTTCCCCCTAAAAATCCATAACAGAGCCTTATTCTTGATGGGGGAGGGGCACATGTTCACTGCCCCTATCTTTCCTGGCATGTTAGGCTTCATGCTCGAAAAAGGGATATCCCCTTAAAATGCATACCAGGCCCTTCACCAGGTTTGGAAGTATTTGGGTTTATAGGAGGCTAAGTGGACTTTCACGGTACCATATGACTTGGAGTAGACAGTATATATAAAAAATTAAATTTATTGATACAAAATACAAGACGTTCTTTACAAAAAAGGGGGAAAACATACAAAGTTGTGACAAACACATTTAGATATAAATGTGGCTCCTAGAATCACGGTTAAGGTGATAATTGTGGAAACATTCTTTACCAACTCTGTCTTAACTCTACATGTTTCACAGTCTTTTATACCACTTCCTCAGAAGTGTATGTAGGAAGGTAAAGCATAAACAGAGCGTGTGTCAAACTACAAAGAAGCAAAAACAAATTAATCATAAAAACAAGGTTGAAAACTATAAATATACATTGTATAAACATGCATGGCTGTCCCCCCAAATTTCCCCTTACCTAAAGTGCACATGTGATTCATAGTGTGGCGGTGTCCCAAAACCATGGTACCCTTCCAAATATAGGGAAAAATTGTGTGAAAATCAAATCTGTGTAAAAGGTCATCACATAATACAGGATTTTACAGCAAAGAGTAGCGTAAAAGGTTTATTTTGAAAGCATTTGTTGGTAAAAAAAAAAATAGGGAAAAGGGGGAGCAGGGGTATAAGACATAAAAGGCAAATACCTAGGTTGTGTCAGGTGTTATGTGAAGCTCCTAAGGTGGTTAAAACCAGAATCTTTTATGACTGCAATGCTGCAAAAAGAAATGGATAACCTGAAATATGCTTTTATATGTAGACCCAGATTGAGAATTCATTATAGCCAAAGAAAAGAGGAAGGGAAAAATATCTGTCAGTGAGCGTCAGGGGCGTGTGATTTTAGATGGAAAAAGATGCGTGGCGTTGCCTGCACAGTGGGGAATGGTTTAGAAGTAAGTGCTCTCACCCTGATTTCTAAAAGAAATATATATATGGGAAGGTTTACATAGGACCCATAGTGGCACGAGGGAAAACAGTAATAAGTGTTCCCTAGGTGCTACATTTGATTAGGAGGAACATAAACCTTATTACCTGAATAGGAATGGATACAGAGGAGTAAAAAACACTAATGGTCAATCTATGGTAATAGGTTGACAGGATCCAGGCATTATAAGAGCCGCCTTATGCGGACGGTAAATGCAGGTACTTGCAAAACAGGGTTCCATCAGAAATCAGAATCTCCAAAGCAAATGTATTCAAATGAGGGTAAAAACTATGCATACAATTGAAGAGCCTTACCACATGTAAACTGACTCCAGGGAAAGTTGCAGCCACAATGGTATCTGTTCGTGCACACCCTCTATTTAACTACAGGTGTCTGCACGAAATATATTGCACGACCACGCCCACACAAAAACCTCACCTGGGGCCACATAACTGAAGCAATCTCTCTAATACTGAGCCGCTCGCCCATCTATTGGCAAGGGGTAGGGACAGATCCTGCTGGCAACCATGTTTGATAAGGGTAAGGCATACTCTATGGACAGAAAAGCCCCCCCGGTGGTAGAAAGGTATATTGCATTGAGAAAGCAGATGCATAACCACTGCAATGAGACCTCTAGTGGAGAAAAGGGCAAAATATGTCGGAGGATGTCGGATGAGAAGCCCTTCACCAGGTTACTTCATTAAGTGCTGTGATGCACCATAACAACCAATTACTATGCAGTTGCCACCATCCTAGGATGCCAGCAACTAACCCATACAGCATCCTTGGTAGGATGTCCGTGTCCTAGCACCCAAGGGGAGGGAAGTCATTAGTTTAGTGGCTGAAGTGACAGGCCAGTGATTTAATAACTTCAGGCGGCTGCAGCAGCTGGAGATTCAGCAGGTGGGTGATTTGACCATTTAATTCACTCATTCAGCAGTCTGCAACCATTTGAGGTTGAACCCTATATTGCCAGGTACTTAAACCACTTGCTGCCTGCCCACAATGTATTGCAGGCAAGTGATGGCTGTAGGTAAACAATACAGAGCTCTGTACAGAGGGAGTGATCTGTAAGTTGCAAAGCAGGGATGAGAAACAGAGAGTAAAAGCAGCATACTGTACACATATTACTCATAGGCACACATTTAACCCCTTCATCGTTCTAGATGTTAACCCCTTCCCAGCCAATTTCATTAGTACAGTGACAATGTATATTTTTAGCACGGATCACTATATTATTGCCACTGGGGATGTCAGTGGCAGTCAGTCAATTCCCCCCAGCATCAGTTAGTGTCAGATTGACCACCAAACTATCGCAGTCCCATTTTAAGTCACTGATTGCCGCCATTAGTAGTATAAAATATATATATATATGTAAATTGCAGTATATATACCATTGCTTGTAGATGCTATAACTTCCATGCAAACCTATCAATATACATTTATTTGGATTTTATTTGAACAAAAACATGTAGCAGAATACACTTTGGCCAAAATGTTCTATAGCAGAAAGTAAAAAATATTGTTTTTTTTTTTACATTTTTTGTCTTTTTCATTTATATCACAAAAAATAAAAAAACCCAGTGGTGATCAAATACACCAAAAAAAACTCTTTTTGTGTGAAAAAATCATATCCAATTTGTTTGGGTACAGTGTTGCATGACCAAATATCATGAAGGGGGTAAAATCTTCTGGAGCTCAAGTGGTTAATTTCATCACTAATCAAAAGGTTTGTTTAAAGCTGACTGGTCTCAATGCAGATTTGCATTGGCTATTGTTAAATGGAAATACTGGAATGTTATTTTCCAAAGCTCTAAAATAAAGGTCAAGAAGTTTATTCCTCATATACAGTATATTGTAACTTTTGGCTATTTGCACTGCCAAAAAATATTTTTCCAGTAGTATCGATTGTGATACAAAGCTCAATACCTCAGTCAGACACTTAAACAGAAGTTGTGTCATGTAAACAATGCATTTAAATAAATATATACAGACAGTCCCTGTTACTAAAGCCAGCAAAATAAAAATAATTTATCCGCCCCCCACAGTGCACACAGTTTCTAAGTCTTCTTTTTAAATCAAAATACGGCTGCTATATGCCTTTTTTTTTCATCTGTATATTGCAATCAGGTGATAAACTGCAAGTAGCCAGGGCTTCCACAGTGTTCATATAGGAGGAGACATTTCACTCTCTGATGAAACTTTCTTTGCATCAGTGACAGGCACTGATGAGGATACAAATATGAGCAAGAGAATACACTGCTCAAGCCAGTAGGGAGGAAATCTGTGGTATATCCGGGTGCTATTCTCGGCTCGCTGCCGTGTACATTGGAAGAAAAAAAGGTTGAACAGCACTCCACGGACAGTAATAAGCTTGATGTTTATTGTCAGGCAATGCAGGTAAGATATAAGGTAGACGCGTTTCACTTGTCTATAACGCGCTTAATCATTACAAAACAGCAATGAACAATAAACAGCAAGCTTATTACTGTCCGTGGAGTGCTGTTCAACCTTTTTTTCTTCCACTGATGAGGATACACTGACGGGCACTGTTGAGGCAGCACTGATTGGCACTTATGAGGTGGCACTGATGATTAGGCACATATATGTAGCACTGATAAGCAGCACTGGTGGGCACTGATATGTGGCACTGATAAGCTGCACTGATGGGCACTGATAGGTGGCACTGGGCACTGATAGGTGGCACTGGTGGGCACTGATAGGTAGCAATGATAGATGACACTTTTATGGAGGCATTCCCTGGTGGTCCTGAGTGGCATTGAGAAGAAGGGGTTAAAATTGAAGGAGCAATAACCATTTCACCCATATGTAGCATAGGATGCTAGATGCCGACTCACCCAAATGTTAAGGTGGGGTTCTTAAAGCCAAGGGACAATGGTTGGCATCCAAGATGGGCATTGTACCCCTTACCTGGTGGTCCCTGGGTGTGTTCCCTGGTGGTCAGGGTGGGCTTCCCTGGTGGTCCTGGGTGGGCATTCGCTGGTGGTCCTGGGCGGGCTCCCTGGTGGTCCTGGGTGGTGATCCTAGGGGGGCTGCACTGATAAGCAATCAGCACAGACACCCCCTGTCAGGAGAGCCACCTATTGGCTCTCCTCTACTCTGATCTGCAAACGCGAGTAGAGGAAAGCCGATACACGGCTCTTCCTATTTACACTGTGACCAGCCGTGATTGGTCACAGCTGATCACGTGGTAAAGAGCTTCCAACGGAGGCTCTTTACCGAGATCGGTAATGCGGTGTGTCAGACTGCAGGCGCGCGATCACGGGTTATCCGGCCGGACGTCTATAACTGAATCACTGCCAGGTTGTCATTTGTCTATAGATCGGTTGGGAAGTGGTTAATGTCTCAGCCAGACACTCATTCATCCCCACAGCCAAAAAACTTACATTATATTATATTATTATTGTTATTATTATTATTATTATTATTATTATGTATATTAAATCTATAATCTCAAATAAAGTGGTAAGAATCATGTCATGAAAAGTCCGGGCCCAGGGCCATGTCACTCGTTCCAGGGCTGTGGTCCTACTATGGGTGCGTGTTCTGTGGAGCAGATGAGAGCAGGGACTGGCCGGCTGGCCGTCCGTGGCCCGCTGTGCTAGTGTGGAACGCACTGGGTGCAGGAAGCGCCGGAACCAGGAAGTCCCGCGAACAGGAAGTGACATTGGTGCTGTCCTGGGCCCGGACTTTTCATGATGTGCATGTTTTTATCTGCACTTGTGAGTATGCATTCAGCTTGTTTTTAATAAATTCCTTGATGAAATACTGCACTTAGATCTGGTGCTCCTGTCCCCCCCCCCCTTCTTCAATTCTCACAGAGTTGCTTCTGCTCTTCAGGCTACTGCCCCTAGGTGCTGATCCATCCTATTGGAGTCACATCCTTTTACATGGACTTTTTAGTTCTGAAATTTATGGATGTACATGGCCTTTTGATATGGACTAACTAATTACCATATATATGTTTTTATCTTTGATTTTATGCTATATGTTTTATTCTTTTTTATTTCACTGTTAGCTAACAGGCACCTAAAGGTCCCCCAGTGTTTTGGCGCCATTCTTACCCATTATTAAGAATCATATCTGCTATGGTCCTTTATACAATGTAAACAGTTAAAATGTTACTTAACCCACAACAATAAAATCAGTCTGTGTATGCAGTAAAGCATGCTTGTTATACTCAATGTGGAACCTAGGAGGTTAATCCTCTGAATTGTGTAAAAAGGCAGTTTGATCCTGTCTTCTATGATCCTTTCCTTCTTCCACTATCCCCAATACATCCCGCACCTTTTGAGTCAGTCTGCACATGCTCAGTTTGGTGTGTATTTTTAGAGAGTTTTTTTTTTTGGGGGGGGGTGTGCAAGTGATCAGCACAAGGCCAAGTAGCACTGTCCAGACAAAGGGTCAGGAGTCTTAAAGCTTCATAGGACAGTCAGAGTAGAATAAAAACGCCTACAAGCTTTAACCAAACACTGATAGAAGTCACAAGACTGCTATATACTGCTGATGAGAAAAGGTATTAAGCAGTTTATATTTGCTAAAATAATTGCATTACCATGTTCTGTGTACTGCGGAAGACCAGATATAGTGTTTGCAGGGTCCTGGGTTTAGTAACGCTTTAATGTATATCCAAAAAGAACACTCTGGGATTTATTTACTATAGTCCTCAGTGCCGCAAATGTGCGCCTGAACGCTACTTTGCAGCGAAAATGGCAAATGCCACTAAATAGCACCAAAATACTCCCAAAATGGCATTCACTATAGTGCTCAGGCAACAGATAGTGCCCAAATCCTTACTCCAGTCTGGACCTGGAGAAGTGCACATGGAAAAAATGTTGCTTTTAAACTGTGTGAAAAAGTGATTTCTACACTGAAATATCTTTGAAAGTCTGAGAAGAAATAAATTCCCAGTCTTTTTACAAGTAGGTGCACAGCACAGCTGAGCACAACTGAGCATGCTCAGACCTGAAACTGCTCTTATTTTTACTTCAATGGAGTATTTACAGGGAGCTATAGTAAATACCAAAATGAGAGCTATTTTAAAGAGAGTTTTTTGGGAGTGAAGATGGGAGTTATGTAGCCAAATGCAAGTTTCAGCCATTATTTCTGTGGACGGCACAGTGGTGTAGTGGCTAGCACTTTTGCCTAGCAGCAAAAAAGGGTTGATGGTTCGAATCCTGACCATGGCACTACCTGCCTGGAGTTTATATGTTCTCCCTGTGCCTGCGTGGGTTTCCTCCCACACTCCAAAGACATGCTGGTAGGTTAATTGGATCCTGTCTGAACTGGTCCTAGTATATGTATGAATGTGAGTTAGGGACCTTAGATTGTAAGCTCCTTGAGGGTAGGGACTGATGTGAATGTACAATGTATATGTAAAGTACTGCGTAAATTGACAGTGCTATATAAGTACCTGAAATAAATAAATTCTATTTGTACAATTTTAACTTCCCCAAAGAAATGTTTTTAATGTTGAGATGAAATGTATCTTTCTCTCAAAGAAAGTGTCCTTGCAACAATGTTGCTTCTTCATAATCTATTTTGTTTTTAAGAATGCAAGTATGTTTTCATGTTTTGTTAAAATATTTTTTTCTCTGTCACTTTCACTTGTTGATCTCCATCTCACAAAAATATTTCCCTAAACTCACACAGTTTACAAACCACAAACAATACCATTGTTTTTGCAAATTTAAAATTAGTCACATTTTTTTTTATTCTTTCCAAATTATCATAATTTGAGGCCAAAAATGTCATATGTTTACCAACATCAGAAATAAAAATGTAATTCCCAAAAATCAGAGGGCAACTATTCTACACACACGCACCAAGAACCCCTAAATATCACAAAATAAATCAAGAAATCCAAGAAATGCAGTATCTGTGTATTTGTGTGTAGGAGGGCTCCACATGTAGCAGCCCTGTGGCTCACAAGGTAGCACTTCTACCCACCATTGCTGAGGTCCTGAGTTTGAATCCCAAACATGCCATTTCATATAGACATGTTGTCTGTTCTCACTACGTATATATATTAAACATAACTCCTGACTCAGGGCCTTACCTAAAATATTTCTAAATGTAGTATTTATGTGTAGGATGGTTCCACCACCATTGCAAATCTTGGCAGATACACTATCTAGGCAAAAGTATTGCCTTTACATGCACATGAACTTTAATGACAGCCCAGTCTTAGGCCATAGGGTTAAAATTTGATTTGGCCCACCCTTTGCAGCTATAACAGCTTCATCTCTTCTGGGAAGGCTTTCCACAAGGTTTAGGACTGTGTCTGTGGGAATGTTTGACCTATCTTCCAGAAGCACATTTGTGAGGTCACTCACTGATGTGGATGAGAAGGCCTGGCTCACAGTCTCCACTCTAATTCATCCCAAACATGTTATATTTTCAGCGCTGCATATTTTGGGTTTTTCTGTTATATTCACAATTTTGTTAAGATTGCTGTGCTGGCCACTTTTGGTTGTGTAATGGGGACCACGAACTTGAGCCTGTCTCTTGTAGAAGGAGACCTCTCATACAGCCCTGGCTCAGAGCCCACTGGAGTGGGGACAGTGGTCTCGTGAGCACAGCGAGGTAGGAGTGCCTCTTGTCAGCAGCTGTAGACGGGATGCTGGAAACGGAGCCTGGAACAATGGATAGCAGATGGGCTGGAATAGGAACAACAGCAGACGGTCAGCAATAACAGTATCTGGATGCAGGCAGGCTGGAACACTGGACAGCGAACAGCTGGACAGCAGATCAGCAATCACAGTAGCTGGATACAGGCAGGCAGAAGAGGCATGAGACAAGCTTGGTTGGGCACAGATCAGCAAGCAGGCAGAATCAACAGACAATGGATGGTCGGAGAACAGGCCGGGTTCAGTAACAGGTATCAGGCTGGCAGAAGAAGCAACGTCAAACAAGCTGGGTCAGGATTGGAGAAGGTAGAATGGTCTAGGCAAGCCGGGTCGAGCAGGTAGTTGATCAGGTAGCAGATAAGGGATAGCAGGTATCAGGAACGGAACTATGGACGATAGGGAATAGACGATGGACTAGTTGATGGACGAGCTGGGCCGAACGGATCTGGTAAGATGGAAGAGGTTAGGACTGGGTCGAACAAACTGCAACGAAGAAGACGGTCGGACTATGGACAATGACTTGGGCCGGACAAGAGGCTGGTAGGTAACAGACAACTAAGACGGACGAACGACTAGACACGGGTTGGTTCGAACAGAGTACGGAGAAGACGGACGGACATAGGTCGATGACACTAACGACTAGACGACAGGTCGACAAGCGACAGGTCACAAGGTCGGACGGACGTAGGTCTATGACAATAACGACTGGCAGACGACAACAAGGATAAGGTCGGGTAGACGATAGGTAACAAGGTCCGAGGCA
>BLSH010222839.1:257573-270394 GCA_018402905.1 Glandirana rugosa | reverse complement strand
AGTCCGGGTCTCCATTGATTTCAATGGGGTTCGGGGGCCGGGACAAAGTTCGGGTTCTGTCCGGACCCGAACCCGGACTTTGTCCCGAAGTTCGGCCGAACCAGCAGAACCCGGACTTCTAGAAGTTCGCTCAACTCTACTCACCAGTGGTTACACAGTGATCACTATAATTCTATTTAATATATTTATGAATTTTTCATTATGTGAATTTGAGTTTTAATCGGTACCGATTTTTCCCAGATTGGATGGTGTATGAGGCCTCACATTCGTTGGCTCTGGGATAGCAGTGTGGCTATAAACATTAGTGGGTAGACATTGACACTGTGTTGCCCTTTTATGGGTTGTGAACTCAGATGACTGATTCAGTAGTTCACTTAGTGTGTCACTGGGCCCCCACTGGTGGGCTGTGCAATATGTACCATTCAAGTTTTTAAGTGAGATGACAGAGGGGGTTAATCCTCCCGTCTGCTTCCGTGATATAGCAGAGAAGCCGCGCCGTGCGGTCACGCCCTCAGACGAAGTAATGACGAAACGCGTCAGGCGTGACCGCGCGGTTGTCTATCTGCATCGGCTGTGACTCCTCCGTACCCGGGAGCACCGCTTCGCTTTGCGCTGGTTCGCACAAGCATTGGAGTGGTGAGACGGATCAGTCTTCAGCCGAGATAATTTTATTCTTTGATGCCTATTTTATTTACTAAAGTGTGAGTTTACATCTATATGGGGGGTTTGTGTGATATTAAGTGCTAAATAAAAACTCGTGGATCATGCACTATGTGAGTAAATTTCATTGAAGGGAAACCTGACCACGCATGTACTGACGATTTAAAGAGGTGGAATAACAGAGGAAGTGTTGTTGGGGATTACTCTGTGAGCCTGATCGCTACCATCTACCGATTGAGTCCCAGTTACACACTGATTCAGGATTCGGAGGGGTGTCCATTGAAGGAGTGGTGTACACCATATAAACCTGAATGCGAGTTATCCAGTGATATCTGGTGAGTTTTTCTATGTTGGGGGGCCTTCCCTCCCAGTATTTTCACATGAGGTGTGGTGGTGGCCAGGACTTCAAAATATCATATTTTGAGTGGATGGACAGTTCTTTGATCTATTAATGAAGATTATATGGTGCTAAGGACTGCTCAAGCGCTGCTTGCAATTTGCTAGTCATTATTTATTTATTTTGATTACCATGTTGCTTTTTGAATATTTTCTATATATTTTAGATCTTTTGTGGTGTGTACGTCCACTGTTCAATTCTGTTCAATCCTATTAAATAAAAAATTTGGCATCACAGCAAAAAGTACCTAAATTTTTTTTTTCAAATTGAAATGGGGGTGCTGCTGCTATATTTAAGTCAAGCAATAATGTAACAGAAAAAAAATAATATGTTCCATGAGCATTGTACTGTTCTGTAACAACACATTTAGCTTAAAGGCATCTCTCAAGCATGCATTAGAAAGGAATGGTGCTTTTCCTATGGTACCTGCTAATTCAGGTAAGAAGAAGGACACTCTGCACTGTACGGTATTACAAAAAGTAACATGTCTATGCCTTTTTCGAACCATTCTAATAGTTGTCTCCAAAAGGTACTTCATTAAGCTTCAACCCTTTTTGCTCAATTTATTTGGCAGGGGAAAAAAACAAGACGAGTCCTCTCGATCTTGGAGAATAATACTATTATTACTGTATTTCAACTCTTCTAGACCAATCATGGTACTGATGAAATGCTGATCCAAATAAAATTTGGACCTCCCTCAAAACAAGCTCTTCTAGCCTTAGCACCAAAGAATTTACTATTGGCAGTCTTGAACAATGATGTCATACCTAAAACCATTTACCCAGCCATTGCAGCCACAATATATACTTTTCACACACTTGCTAAATCCCTTTCAAGTTCTCTTACAACCAATTATCTCTCCCTTTTACTTACTGTATATCCAAAACCATATACCTCATCTTAATCTACATAATTGGGCTCGGCTTGGCATCCTTTACATAATAGACGTCTTACAAGCACTCTTGTTCATCTTTACATAGTAAATTTGGGCTGCCACTATCAGAATTCTATTAACTATATCAATTCAAATAAAAAGGTTAATTTGACGTAAGAATTTCTCCACAACTCTTCATATACTGACTTCTCTAGTCCATTTTTTTGACCAATGACATATAGTGAACTGGTGTATTTCTCTCTTCTGCAAATTATTGAGCGGTTCATTTAACTTTACCAAAACTACAACACTGTCTAAATCGGAACATGACCTAATGTCATTTCCTGACCAAAGCTGGCAATCTAATGCAAACTTTATGTGTAGACCACAAAGAATGATATCAAAAGGTGCTCCACAGATGATATTTGACTCCATACAAGCTCTCAAAGATCTGCCCCTCCAACTCCACAGACTGTTCATGCAAATGTGGCTCCGATGGTTCTCTGATCTACATATTCTGGTATCAACCCTCCATTAGATCGTATTGGGACCAAGTGTTTAAACTGATCTCTAACTTTACTCCTTCCTCTGTCTGTAGTGATATATATACTCCTATCCGCTAAACTTAATATCTCATGAAACTGGAAAACTCTTGATGCACCTAATTTATTGGATTAATTAACATATACGCTCTCAAGAATGACTCCCTAGCCAAATTTACAGCCTCCTGGTCATCCTTCCTCTCTCAAACAATGTAAAGATTGACAACTTTTCTTCTCCCCTATTATATTTTACAAGTATCTGTCTTAGCAACATTTAACAGACCAAGACTCCACTACCTTATTAATGTAACCTTTGATGTTATGAAAAGCTTGATGAACTGCTCAGGTGACAGTATGTATTGTGAAAAAAAAAAGTAAAAAAATATGCAATGGCTGCCTGCTCTGATATCACTGTATGTCAGTCATCCCACCATTGTCTCTGATCATTGCCACAGCAGTACAATGCCACAAGACCGGTGCTGCCAGTTCCTGCAGTGTCCCTAATCACAGCCACATCAGCCACAGTGTCCTTAATGACTGCTGCACCAGTCAGTGTTCCTAATCACAGCCACACCAGTCACAGTGTACCTGATCACCACCACAACACTGTGTGCCTAATCACTGACACAACACTTGCAGTGCCCCTAATCACTGCCACACCACTCACAGGGGTTGAATTACTGAAACCGGAGAGTGCAAAATCTGGTGCAGCATTGAAACTTTCAGCTTTCAGGATTTTTTTTGTCAAAGCTTAATTGAACAAGCTGAAGTTGCACCAAATTTTGCTCTCTCTGGGTTTAGAAAATCAACCCCACAGTGTCCCTAATGACTGCCACAACAGTCAGTGTCCCTGATCACCGCCACACCAGTCACAGTGTTCCTAATCACCACCCTACCAGTCATGGTGTCACCACAAGGATTTGTTCACATGTGCAACGCATTCTGAAGAGCAATTCATGTTTGGAATGCTCTTCAGAGAGTACTTAAAAGGCAGTGAGGAGGTGTTGTACTGCTTCCTCACCACCTGCTTTAATCCCTTGGATACCACACAAGCACCCCCATTCACTTAAATGGGTTGTGATCAGCAGGGGTACAGGGGGTATTCTCCGCAGTGGGGACACATACAGGAATTGAAACCATTCAAGTGCACCTTTCCTACTAAATAATAAAATCTGACTTTTATTTAAACAGCTCCAAAAAGGTCTTCTGCGTTTGTGTTATTGGTTTTGTGTCTTTATTTATTTGCACAATTAGTAACATACGATGGAAATTGGTGCAATATAAGAATATTACCCCAGCATTGCCAAAATAAACTTTCCCTTCTCTTGGCTCACATACATACTGTATGTCATCTCCATCTTACTGTATTATTATTTCACTCCAATGTTCACATGTTTTGACTCCATATTTCTTCTCTTATACTTGTTCTTAAACTTCTGCTGCTGATAATGTTTCTTTATTGGAACATTCTCAGTAATAGACCTCATAGTACTCCCCAAAAACAATCATACATTTCTCACCACTGTTCATGGCTTCATCAGGGGTACTAACTGCTAAAGTGCAAGTGCATTGTACACACAGTACATTAAAATGGCCATACTAGTGGAGGCGTTTCTCCTATCTATAGTTTCCCCTCCGTGTGAGTGCTCTTCTCTGTATTGCCTAACCATGTTGTGTGAGTATGATAAAACATGATACGACACTACAGGTTATGTTTTGCAGTCTTTGTTCTGCTGGGGAGAACACCCTTTACTTCCTGTTTTGGAGATGCAAAACAAAGTGAATTCTAATCTTAGACAGTTGTCAGTGGAACAGTGGAAGATTTTCCTTCCCAACTCAAAATTTTTTGGATTTGCCCTAACTTTCCTTCTAGCTGACCATGTTCACAGGAGTGATTCTACCTAGTGGGGACAATGAGAGCAATAAAAACTTTAAATAGGGTCTAACCTTTTACTATTTTGCCCAAATTATCCAAAAAAACATTTTTGTCTTAAAATGACTTTAAAGTACAGTAAGCTAAATGCTCCTTTTACTTACCTAAATCACTAGGCACGTTCCCTATCATAGAATGCATTAAGATAAAAAACATTCTATGTGCAGCAACCCCCCCCCCTTAGCCTCACATATTCCTTACCTGAGCCCTATCTCGATCCAGCGATGTTGTGCGAGAGTCTCGGCTGTCCAGGACTCTCCCTCTTCACTGGCTGATATAGCAGTGGGCACCAATGGCTCCCGCTGCTGTCAATTAAAGTCTGTGAGCCAATGAGAGAAGGAGAAGGGGTGGGGCTGAGCGGGGGCTTCATGTCTGAATGGACACACAGAGCAGCGTCTTGGCTCAGGTGCTCCTATAGCAAGCTGCTTGCTATGGGGGCACTCGGCAGGAGGGAAGGGCCAGGAGCACCGGCAAGGGAACTGAGAAGAGGAAGTTTCAAGCTGCTCTGTGCAAAACCACTGCACAGAGCAGGTAAGTATAACATGTTTGTTATTTTTAAACAAAAATAAACAATAATTTAATATCACTTTAAGTTTCCTGTCAGTTTCCTGATTGCAACCGTTAAAGGAGAAGTTCAGCCAAAGCTCGTTTAGCTGGACTTCTCCTATGGATCACAGGAGTGCAATTAATTTTGAACTCCTGTGACCCATTTTCAGCAGAGAGCAGGCTGAAATCTGCTCTCTGCTGGTGTCACAGGAATCAGTCCAGGCACCACGTCATCATGACAATGGGAGTCGGAATCCACCAGGTGCCTGGACTGACACCCACTGAGAACCTGAGACAGCCGCTCCTCACCCCTTCATAGCTCAGAACTCCAGTGAGCATGGGGGAGAAGAGCAGAGAGCTGCTGATTGACAGTCAGCAGCTCTCTGCTGGGAGAGCTGTGAGAACCAAGCCATCAGCGGTGTTCGATCGCTCGGTTCTCAGTGTAGAAGTGCCGGGGAGACAGATGCAGCGTTGGACCGATGCTACATTCACCTCGGTAAGTATAACTGGGGAAAAAAACTTTACTTCTCTTTTAATGAAAAGGAAACCCTGGACACTTAGTGGAAGACCTGGAGCATATTCTTTGGGTGCTAGGGATTAGCAATGACCCTGCACTCAAATAAGTAATTGTAAACAGCATTTGTATGTAGCCACCAGTGTTGCTTAGAAGTGGATATGGGAAAGAAGCTACTTCCATGTTATAACAGAGCAAGGTGAGAAGCTGCTCTCTAATTCTAAATCCATTTTACATCACCATATTCACCACCCTTTATATGCAAATAAGTATATATTTATTGCAAATAATTTTACAATGTGTCTGTTTTACTATAGCTATATTTTTACATCAGTGTATATAGCCTACATGTAGTTAATGGTAAACATGTGTAAAACAAAAGAGCAGCTGCTACCAAAGTACAATCCCCCAACCATTATTTATAGCAACAGCTTTCTCTTGACTAAACCCTTGAGCAAGCTTTTAACAGTACACCATACAGCAGTATCATTCACTCATATGTCAGCAAGCTGTGGGTGATAAATTAAAACAGAAAAAATGTTGAGTAAAAACACCTTGGTCTCGAATGAATCATTTTCCAGTCGTTTTCTGGCAGATGGCCTGAAATGACCCTCCATTACTTTAGTGTTATTTGCACTGTTATCCTTTGAGTTGATTTTGCGGAGAGTGTAAAAAGGAAAGTGCCTGAATCAATCAGACTGCATACAGGTATTGTGAATTAACCTCTGCTCATTTAAGGTGGTTTTAATACATCATTAACTGTGTGCCACCATGCTTTTCAGTTTGACTGAAATTTAATAGAGTGTGCGAGTATATTTAATAGAATGTTAACCTGAAATTCTGCTGGTGCTAATTAATTCTACTTTGACTGGAGCTAAAAACATGATATTTTTCAGTTATTTTCTTTCTGTAATAAATACATGTTGTTCATTTTAAATTAATATATACATTCATGATTAGCTTTGACAAATGCTAAATTTAGGCAAAATTTTTGTGTGAAATATAAAATAATGCCAAAACACCTTCATCAGTACTGTTCCACAACCCACTTCCTGCTGAAGTAATATACTTGCTTAGAATGGTAAATATATGCAGATCATTAATAATAATGTTGCAACCAAAGCTGTAAATGCATAATAACAAAATAAACTATACATAGTACAATTATAATTGTTTCTGCTCACTTCAAAAGGGAAGGTGCACTTTGTAAGGGAATTTACCCTAGACCTTAGTGGATGAGGTAAAGTTCTGCTGTCTTCCATCATCCAATCATGGGCAAGCAAAAATGCTGTTTTTTTCATCTTCCATGCCCACGATCAGGTATTTGTTGGCAAAGTGAAATTTTACCACATTCACTAATCTGGGGAAAACTCCCTTGCAGTTATACAACTTCCTTTCACATACGTAAAAGCCTATTTGCCTTTACTACATCATCCCCAGTGGATTTACATTGTATACTGAACTGTCTAAATGCTTATCGGGTTCAATGTGTTTTTCACTCTAAGCTCCTATCACATGAATGGTCCAATTGGGTCCGCTTGTCAGTTTCTCAGTTGGACCTGATCGAACAGCTTGGTCCAAACAAAAAATTTATAGGGAATGTAAACATGGAGTTAGGCTTTAAACATGCAGGAACCAAACATTCAAAATTTAACTCAATGACAAAAACAAAAGCAGAGAAGCGCCCCTAAGTGCAGTAAGGGGCTACTTACAATAAGCAAGTAAACAACAAGCACATCAATAGGTCCAGAACACCAGTTGTAGCAGGCCGCAGGAGCTGCTGGTAAAGCCAGATGGAATGTGAAAGGAGTCCCCGTGTGGAGTAGGAGGCCGGCTGAAGTCCTTCCAGAAGCGGAAGGGCAGCCAGGAGCAGGATGATGCAGGCAGTTGCTATTTGCTTGAGAAGGGCAACCAAACTAATAAGAGGCATGGAGGAGCTCAGCTATGAGCAAAGATTAGAGGAACTGAATTTATTCTCTTTTGAAAAGAGGTGATTAAGAGGGGATATGATCAACATGTACAAATACATAAGTGGTCCATATAGTGATCTAGGTGTTGAGTTATTTACTTTAAGGTCATCACAAAGGACAAGGGGGCACTCTTTACGTCTAGAGGAAAAATTAGTTCATCTCCAAATATGGAAAGGTTTCCTCACAGTTAGAGCTGTGAAAATGTGGAATTGACTCCCCCCAGAGGTGGTTTTGGCCAGCACAGTAGATTGCTTAAAAAAAGGCCTGGATTCTTTTTTTCTTACTGTAAATAATATAAGTGGGTACTAACATTTTTAGGTAAAGTTGATCCAGGGTGAATCCGATTGCCTCTCGGCAGATCAGGAAGGATTTTACCCTCCCTATAGCAAATTGGATCATGCTTTGCTGGGGTTTTTTGCCTTCCTCTGGATCAAGTGTGGGTGAAGGTTTGTATATGGGATTGTATGTTTATATATAATTTTTCTATATATTTTTTGTTTTGTTTTTATGTTTTTGGTTGAACTAGATGGACTTGTGTCTTTTTTCAACCTGACTAACTATGTAACTATGTAAGGGAGTGTGCATGCCCCCATGTGGTATAACATGCTCCGAAGCATGTTGCATTCTGGTCCTGAGCCCTGCCTGCTCCATCCTGCTTCTGGTTGCCCACCCACTTCTGGAAGGACTTCAGCTGGCCTCTTCCTCCACACAGGGACTTCTTTCACATTCCATCTGGCGGTACCGGCAGTTGCCGCGGTCTGCTCCAACTGGTGTTCCAGACCTACACCTATTGATGTGCTTGTTGTTTACCTACCTATTGTAAATAGCCCTGTTGTGGGGTGTTTTTAAAATACAATGTCTTACTGCACTCAGAGGCACTTCTCTGCTTTTGTTTTTGTCTGCCCCAGTGCCCTGAACATTTTTGGACTTGTACCTTATAATTACATTGCTTGCATATTAGGTATTATGACCAAGTCTCTGCACCTATAACCTCCTTTTCAAATTGAACTCACTACATACTGTATAAATAGGGGTGCTAACAATCGCCAGTATTTTTTTTTTCTTTTTTTTCTCTGAGCAAATAATCACATTTTATGTAATACTTTCTGATTATAAAATGTTTAACTTCAAATTAGGAAAATTCCAAATAATCCAAACTGGCATTATATATAAAGGACAATTCCAAATTATGATTAATAAGCTTCTATCAGTGACATAAGATAACGTAATCATTCATTTTCATAACCAATTAAAATACATTTGTGTCTCTGGCAGTGACTTTAGCTTTCCCTCATTAGTGGGAGTTCTTAAATTGCTGGAAAGATTGTTATGCATTGATGACCTTTGTCTCCTTCATTAATGATGAAGTCTCCTCCATTGATGTCTGGAGCTTACTTTACAAAACAATGATGGTAAACTCTATTTTTAAATGAAGCTTGTATTAAGGAGGCTGCCATTGCCGACCTCTCATTTTGAAAATACTAGCTCCCTGACTGTTGTCCTGATCCAATATCTTCAGCACTTTCTGAATCACTGACTTGTAAAAAGTATGCAAATTAGGAGTTCTAGCTTTATTCCTATTTTTCTAATCTGCTTGTCTCTAAATCAGTGTCTCAATTATTGGAAACAGAGACAGACAGGCAACAAGCATCATTAGAAAAGGTTAGAAATGGCACTCTCCATGTTCCTCTTTGTGTGGATGTTGACAAATCAAGATAAACATCACACTGTTATCATTAGATTTTAACTTGCAATAATTATACAATTCTATGCCTTATAGAAGAAAATGGGAAAGCATTTTATTTCACATGCAAATATAATGATTCATGAGTAGAGTTGAGCGAACACCTGGACGTTCCGTTCGGAGGGTCCAAATGAACTTTGGAAAAAAGTCCGGGTTCGGCACCGAACGTTGCACGAACGTTATCCCGGACCCCATTGAAGTCAATGGGGACACAAAAATGGCTGTAACAAAGTCCTGGAAAGTGCTAGAGGGCTGCAAAAGGAAGTAAAATGGGGGCAAGAGTAGGGCAAGTGCCCTACAAAAAATGGGGATAGGGAAAATAAATTAAAATCAAATTAAAAAAATGGGAAGGGGGGGTTGATGTGGAGTAGGAGCCTAGAGGTTGACTAGGCCGTGACCATGGCAGTGTAGGTGGAAGTGGCGGTGGTCGAGGAGGAGGAGGAGGAGGTAGCCAGCACTGTATTTTTTTTTTGTTTGTTTATAATTGGGGTAGCCCCCAAAATATTGAGGCCTATTCAAAAAAACAAGGATACGAATGGCTGTGTGAGTCCGGTCTAAATGTTTATTCTGCACAAGGTACAGACAATGCTTGTGGGATCCATGCCTGATTCATTTTAATAAAGGTTAGCTTGTTCACATTGGCTGTGGACAAATGGCTGCGTTTGTCTGTGATAACGCCTCCTGCCGTGCTAAACACACTGTTATGTACCTGACGGTGGAGTCTGTCTTGTGCAGGGAACAACCGCTCTTGCGCACCCGATTCAAGGACCCCTGGTAGTGTAGACAGAGGCCCGAGAGTGCGGGATGGCACGAGGGCTGGATGGTCACTGATGATGTAGTGAGGTTCCAGGAAGTCGTGCAGATAGAAGAGTGGTCGTGCAGGCAGGGTGTGCAACGGGCGGGCAAGAGGTACAAAAGGATCCGGCAGGCGGGTGGTCAAGTCCAGGCAAAGGTTTGTTAACGGGCGGGCAGCAGAGGTACAGAGGAATAGACAAGCGGATGGTCGTGGATAGCCGGTAGCGGACAACAGGTCAAGGCAAGAAGGGTCAAACAGGAAGCAGACGAACACAGGAACAGGTGGCGGGAGCTGTGGCTCACAGGTCACGGACGCTGTAGAACGAGCAGCAGTTCCATGCAGGGGTCCCTGGGTTTAAATAGGCAAGCTCAGGCCATGTGGCCAATTTGGAGACCCAGAAGTTGAATGGGGCAGACCCATCAGTCAGTACATGTAGGCGTGTGCACACATACTCTTGCACCATGTTGCTGAATGAAATGCTGCCTCCTTCTAAGATGTTGTCTATCGGCTGGTGGTGCTGTTTGTTGTGGTGGGCTGCTGACAAAGCTTTGCCACATTTCGGCCATGCTAACCCTGCCTTCTGCCTTCTGAGGTGCTGGCGGTGGCACAGCTGCGTTGGTGGCTGCGTTGGTGGCCTCTTCCTCCTCCTCCTCTGCCTTCGCCTTGTGCTTCTGCTGAGCCCCCAGTGTCATTTGGGAATGCCCTCAGCAGCGCCTCTACCAGTGTGCTCTTGTAGTCGTGCATCTTCCTCTCACGCTCCAGTGAGGGAATTAAGGATGGCATGTTGTCCTTGTAACGGGGATCCAGCAGGGTGGCCACCCAGTAATCAGAAGAAGTTACAACTCGGCTGTAGTTGCGCAGGCACTGCAGCATGTAGTCGGCCATGTGTGCCAGGCTGCCCACAGGCAAAGAAAAAGCTGTCCTCTGTGGGAGGTATATCATCTGTGTCCTCTGTATCCCCCCAGCCACGCTCCAGTGATGCCCACGAGCTGCGTTGGGTGCCACCCTGCTGCAATTCCTCCTCCTCCTCATCTTCCTCGTCCTCCTCGTCCTCCAGAACTGTGCCCTGGCTTGAATATTTTGGACCTGACCTATGCTGGTGCAGGAACCCACCCTCCGAGCCACTTGCGAATGACTGGCCTGATAACCGTGGAAATGACCCCTCTTCCTCCTCCTCCTCCTCATCCTCCTGTGCCTCATCCTCTTCCATCATGACCCGAAGTGTTTTTTTAAGGAGACATAGAAGTGGTATAGTAACGCTGAGAACAGCGTCATCAGCACTGGCCATGTTGGTGGAGTACTCAAAACACCGCAATACGCTACACAGGTCTCGCATGGAGGCCCACTCGTTGGTGGTGAAGTGTTGCTGTTCTGCAGAGCGACTGACCCATGCGTCCTGCAGCTGAAACTCCACTATTGCCTGCTGCTGCTCGCACCGTCTCTCCAGCATTTGCAAGGTGGAGTTCCACCTTGTGGGCACGTCGCATATGGGGCGGTGAGCGGGAAGGCCGAAGTTCCGCTGCACTGCAGACAGGCGAGCAGCAGCAGGGTGAGAACGCTGAAAGTGTGCACAGACAGCCCGCACTTTATGCAGAAGCTCTGACATATCCGGGTAGTTTTGTAAAAAATTCTGTACCACCAAATTCAGCACTTGCGGCAGGCAAGGGATGTGCGTCAAACCGGCTTGGCCCAGAGCCATTACGAGATTTCGGCCATTGTCGCACACCACCAGGCCGGGCTTGAGGCTCAGTGGCAACAACCACTCATTGGTCTGTTGTGCAATGCCCGTCCACAGCTCCTGTGCAGTGTGGGGTTTATCCACCAAACATATCAGTTTTAAAACAGCCTGCTGTCGTTTCCCCCTGGATGTGCTGATGTTGGTGGTGAAGGTGTTACGCTGAGCGCATGAGTGGGTGGTCGAGGAGGAGGAAGCGCAGTATGAGGAGGAGGCAACAGGAGGCAAAGAGAAATGCCCTGCAATCCTCGGTGGTGGAAGGACATGTGCCAAATGGCTAGCCAGCTCAAGCCCACCCGCCACTACATTTGCCCAGTGTGCAGTTAGCGACATATAGTGTCCCTGCCCGTGCTTACTGGTCCATGTATCAGTGGTTATGTGGACCTTGCCACTGATGGCGTTGCGCAGTGCACACTTGATCTTGTCCCCGACTTGTTTGTGCAGGGAAGGGATGGCTCGCCTGGAAAAGTAGTGGCGGCTGGGTACCACGTACTGTGGGACAGCCACCGCCATCAGGTTTTTGAAACTGTCAGTGTCCACCAGACGGAATGATAGCATTTCAAAGGCCAGGAATTTTGAAATGCTGGCATTCAGGGCCAGGGATCGCGGGTGGGTAGGGGGGTACTTCCTCTTTCTCTCCATGGGAGATGGACAGCTGTAAGCTTTTATGGGACCATGTGGAAATGCTTGGGGATGGTGGCGAACATGGTGGCGTTGCTGTCATATTGTCTGTTTGCTGGGTGGCAGGTGACACTGTCACTGTAGAGGTGGAGGAAGAGGCCGAGGCAGCAGCAGAAGAGGAAGCAGGAGGAGGCCGAGACCTTTCTTGGATTTTGAGGTAATTATTCCAAAGCAGCTTGTGCCTTGAATTTAGATGCCTGGTCATGGGGGTTGTGCTCAGGTTGAGAACATTTATGCCCCGGCTCAGGCTATCATTGCACAGCTTGCAAACCACTTGTGTCTTGTCGTCAGCACATTGTCTGAATAACTGCCACGCGGGGGGAACGCCTTTGAGCTGCCTTTGGTGTGCTAGGTCCCTGGGTGCGGTGGGTAGTAGCAGGCCTACTGTCTAGGGTACGCTCGCTCCGCTTTTGCAAGGTTCTTTCCAGA
>BLSH010222839.1:224190-243711 GCA_018402905.1 Glandirana rugosa | reverse complement strand
AGACATGAGCGTTCAGCAAAGCCAATTGAAAAAGGTATAGAGACACTTTTTTGTACCAGCGTCTCGCTTTATGGGCAATTAGGTACGGCGCCAGTAACTGATCATTGAGGTCCACCCCTCCCATATTTAGGTTATATTCCTGGACACAGAGGGGTTTCTCCACAAGACCAGTCGCCGTAGAAATTTGCACTGTCGTATCTGCATGAAGGGAGGTCAGAACGAAAACATTCCGATTGTCACTCCACTTCACCGCGAGCAAATTATTCCACTTAGCACAGGCTCTCTCCCCCCTGATCCTGTCAGTCCTGACGCTCTGTATAAGACATGAGCGTTCAGCAAAGCCAATTGAAAAAGGTATAGAGACACTTTTTTGTACCAGCGTCTCGCTTTATGGGCAATTAGGTACGGCGCCAGTAACTGATCATTGAGGTCCACCCCTCCCATATTTAGGTTATATTCCTGGACACAGAGGGGTTTCTCCACAAGACCAGTCGCCGTAGAAATTTGCACTGTCGTATCTGCATGAAGGGAGGTCAGAACGAAAACATTCCGATTGTCACTCCACTTCACCGCGAGCAAATTATTCCACTTAGCACAGGCTCTCTCCCCCCTGATCCTGTCAGTCCTGACGCTCTGTATAAGACATGAGCGTTCAGCAAAGCCAATTGAAAAAGGTATAGAGACACTTTTTTGTACCAGCGTATCGCTTTACGGGCAATTAGGTACGGCGCCAGTAACTGATCATTGAGGTCCACCCCTCCCATATTTAGGTTATATTCCTGGACACAGAGGGGTTTCTCCACAAGACCAGTCGCCGTATCTGCATGAAGGGAGGTCAGAACGAAAACATTCCGATTGTCACTCCACTTCACCACGAGCAAATTATTACACTTTACGCAGGCTCTCTCCCCCCGACTAAGGCGGGAATCTACAAGCCGTTGGGGGAAGCCCCGGTGATTAGGTCGCACGGTGCCACATGCGCCAATCTGATGATCAAACAAGTGACTAAACAGTGGCATGCTTGTGTAATAATTGTCCACGTACAAGTGGTACCCCTTTCCGAATAAGGGTGACACCAAGCTCCACACAATCTTGCCAGCGCTCCCTATGTAGTCTGGGCATCCTTCCGGCTCTACATGACTATCTTTGCCCTCATAAACCGTGAAACTATGTGTATAGCCTGTGGCCCTGTCACAGAGCTTATACAGTTTGACCCCGTATCTGGCACGCTTGCTGGGGACATACTGCTTGAAAGCAAGACGGCCAGAAAATTTAACCAGGGACTCGTCCACACACACAACTTTGTTGGGAATGAAAAGTGCGGCAAACTTCTGGTTGAAGTGGTTTATGAGGGGCCGAATTTTGTAGAGCCGGTCAAATTCAGGGTCACCCCGTGGACGACTGAGTTAATTAGCACTGAGGTGCATGAACTGCAAAATCTGCTCGTATCGTGTCCTGGACATGCAAGCAGAGAACACGGGCATATGGTGAATTGGGTGCGTGGACCAATATGACCGCAATTTAGATTTTTTAGTTATGCCCATGAGGAAGGAAAGGCCCAGAAAGGTCTTAAATTCTGGAACCATGATTGGTTTCCAGTCTCTGGCAAGTATCAAATGGGGATTAATGGCGATGAATTGACCAGCATATAAATTGCTTTGGTCCACAATAGATCTATAGAGATCTTCAGTGAAATACAGCGAATAAAAATCAATGGCCGTAAATTCAGCTGTATTCACCATGATTCCGGGTTGGGCAGTGAATGGGGGAAGTACGGGTGCTGCATCAGTGGGGGGTTGCCAATCAGAGTTTGCAAGCGCATCAGGAAGGGCACTATGGGTTCTGCGGGCCTGTGTTTGTCTTCTACGTGGCTGCGGGACATTACTTGTGCTAGCCACACCAGCTTGTACTGCACTTATGGGACTCGCCACGTCCCACGTGATACTGTAGTGCTGGTTCGTCTACGTCCAAGATGTACTAGGCCGCTGGTGCTTGCCAGGTCACCAGAACAGGTAGCAGCACTAGTACTGGCTCTCTGCTGCATACGAGAGCCCTGCGATTCATGCACATCAGTGACAGCAGAACAGGGTCTGGTACGCCTGGCTCTAGCAGGGACCACAACTTCGTCGTTAGAGCTATCTGTTAGGGTGCCGCTGCTGTCTACAGGTTCATATGCTGAGCCTGAATCTGACAGTGAGGCTTCCCCATTGCTCTCATCTGTCAAACTCAACATATTGTAGGCCTCTTCACTAGTGTACGTGCGTCCAGATCAGATCACAGATATTGATCTGATCAGATACTACAATAATATCTAGCACCTACCTAATATGCGTGTCAGAGTACCTCGCTAACTGGCCCTGCCTGGGGTATACGCTGACCCTAACGCACACTAAAACCTAACTGGGGTCACCGCCTGGCGATCGAAGGGTAAAGCCTATAAAAGGTATATGAAATAATATATGGCGGGTAATCTGATTGAAAAAAAAAACTATCACCCATGACACTTATACGGTGATCACAGGTGACAGGGGGCAATGAAGGGGTTAAAACCTTTATTGGGGGGGGGCAAGTGGGGGTATTTTCACCTAACTAAGCCTAGTACTACCTACCCTAACACTGATTTAGCGCCACAAGGGTCACAAGTACAGTGATCGGTAAAAATCAGATCGCTGCACTATATGATACTGTGACAGGGGGTGACAGGGAGTGAAAGGGTTAACTGGGGGGTGATCAAGGGGTTAAATGTGCCTATGTGACCTGGTGTCAGTGTGCTGTTTGTGCAACTCACGTTTCTGATGCTCCTTCTTCCTCGCTGAAACCGAAAAGGGCTTCAGGGAGGAAGTGGAGCTTATTTCCTCTGCCTCTGTTTACATTTCAGAGGCAGAGGAGCCCTATCATTGGCAGGACCGATCGGAAGGGCCAGGCCAAAAATCATTGGCCTGGCCCTGTAGAGTGATCGGTCCTGTGTCGATCGCGGCCGCCGTCCCCTGACGGCGATTAGCGATAACGAACCACCTTGCCACCGTCACGCTGCAGCAGGCGGTCGGCAAGTGGTTAAAGAGGTTGACCGTAACAACTACCTCCCTGTAGGGAGTTGTCACCACAGAAACTGGCTTTACAACATACCAAAAGGACAACTTACAAGGATGAAACGGAATTGTACCAACGAAGAAGACTATAAAGAACAGGCAAACATACTGGGACAGAGACTTGTCAATAAAGGATATGACCGGGGATACATAGAAGATACCATCAAACAAGTATCTGAGGTAGAGAGAAGTAAACTACCGGTAATAAGAAACAAAGAAAAAGAAGAAAGTAATCAAAAAATTGAAGGCATCATCAGACGACACTGGCATATACTAAAAGCAGATAGAGATTTCAAACATATACTTCCAGAACAACCCAAATTCGTGTACAAAAGGGCTCCTACACTAAGAGACAAGCTAGTAAAAAACGTAGTTGACCCACCGAAAAGAAACTTTACGTTCTTCACTGGGAAGGTATTCTACTTGTGCAAAAGATGCTTTGCATGTACCCATAAAAGATACTCTAACCAAAAAAGACATAACTTCACAGCAACATACACAGGAGTAACATATGGTATTAAAGAATTCATAGGATGCAATACGGAAGGAGCAGTGTATGCATTGGAATGCAGCTGTGGGCTAAAATATATAGGAAGAACAAAGAGACCATTAAAAGTAAGAATAAAGGAACATGTCCAAAATATATTAAAAGGATTTGACAAACATAGTGTGTCAAGACATTTTGCAAAAGTTCATAAAAAAGACCCCAGACATTTACAATTTTGGGCTATAGAACCATATGTAAGGCACTGGAGAGGTAGCCATAAAATTAGAACCCTAAGTCAACTGGAATCAAAGTAGATCTATCTCATGGACACACTTACGCCGGATGGATTAAATATAGAATATGATTTCGGGGGCGTGACCTACGCATGGCGCTGTGAGGACCTGATTTTTGAGAGCTCCGCTGCTAGCACTGTATTTTCAGCCTGAACAGAGACTTTCACATGGTGTTTTAACAATCCACAAGATGGGAAAGAGGTCGGTTAAATCCCTACCGGCGAAAAACACCCCTAGTAACTCTATCAAGCGTTTTTTTGCCGCCGAACCGAAGGACTCCATGGAGGCAGACGGACTAGGCTGCTCGCCTCATGTAGCTGACTCCTCCCCTCGCCTATGGCCTTCCATCGCTCACCAGTCTCCGACCTCTTCTGTTTGCTCCGAGGGAAGAGACACCTCACTGAGACGCTCGGAGGTCGCTGCCTTGGTACGCGGTCTCCCCACAAAGAGTGAACTTGCGTCGATGCTTCACGGTTTGGAGAGAGCCATAAAAAAGGACGTTTCGGCTGTCCGCACAGATCTTGCGCAGGTTCTCTGCAGGGTTGAGGAATCTGAATTACGGCTGGATAGACAAGCAACGGTGATAAGGGAGTTACAAGCCCGCACCCGGTCTCTGGCTATCGCACATAGAATGGCCCTATACAGAATCGAGGACCAGGAGAACAGGAATCGGAGGAACAACATCAGGGTTCGTGGGCTCCCTGAAGCCACCAGGGATGAAGACCTCCGTGCTTCGATCCAGGGAATCTTTAACACCCTGCTAGGGAACCCTGCCACCCACCCGCTCAGACTGGACAGGGTGCACCGCGCCCTCCGCCCGTGCAACATGGCTTCCTAAAAACTCCGGGATGTTATCTGCCGGGTTCATTTATTCGAGGAGAAGGAACTGATTATGCAAAAAGCAAGAGAAGCCAAGTCCCTGGAGTTTGATGGGGTTCATCTCTCCTTATTCCCTGATCTTGCTAAGGAAACGTTGGACCGGCGCCGAGCACTAAAGCCTCTCACCGAAAAATTGAGAGCCAACTCCATCTCCTACAAGTGGGGCTTCCCTGCCTGCCTTATTGCCAACAGGGATGGCAAGTCGGCAGTCCTGCGTTTTCCGGAAGACCTGGAATCCTTCTGCCTGGATCTGAATATAACCCCCCCAGACCTCCCGGGCTGGCAAGACGATATTCCAGCTCCACAGCCCGGGGTGGGTGAGCCCTGGCAGAGGATCTCACGTGCTCACCGTTCAGGCTCCTCCGCAGTTAACAGTTAAAGGTTTCTACCATGGGAATCTGATCGTTCGGAATTTGTCCGTTCGCTTCTGACCGTTTGAAAACTCCCATATTGGCTTTCGCCTCACTTCCACGATGTCCCCCACGAACGGTGGGACCTACGTGAGTCTGTTTACAGTTTTGCACTGTTCATTTACCGTTCTCTTCTCTGGAGTGTAAAATGCTGTTCCCATTTCAGCCACGTCCCTCTCGGTATGCCCGCCATCATCATATGCTTGTGGGCAGACAGAGGGTCGGACACTAGAAACCTACTGATTCAGAAAATTGTGGTTTTACTATTCCTTAGTTAATGTTATATACTATGGTTATTTGTTATCTGTTTCTGTTCATCACAGCAAGTTGGTTGCATAGTGCGCGCGGCGGAGCCCGCTATCTCCGGGCTCTCTCGCTCTGCTGCTCCTACCCTTGATGGTTGTATATCGTCACCCTCCCTATATGGGTTTGGTGCGGTTCGGCGGGCCGGGTCGGGCACCCCTCCTGGGTTGCCCTCCGCGGTCACGCTGACTCGGACTAGTCTCCCCATGTTTGCACCGCATAGATATGCGTGCACCTCAGTATGTAATTCTGTGCTACGGCCCTATCCCAGTTCCTTAATTCCCCCTCTAACACTGTGCTCTCTCTTCTTTTACTTTCCTTTTTCCCCCTCCCTTGCTTCTCTCTGCTCTCTCCCCCGCTGTCCTCTTGCCCTGCCTGGGTTGGTCTCCAGAGTAACTCTCGGCTGGAATCAATGGCATCCCTTAACATAATATCATTCAATGTATGGGGCCTTCACTCCCCAGGTAAGCGACACTCTCTTCTCCGAGAGATGAAACGTCTCCGAGGAGATATTATTTTTCTCCAAGAAACGCACCTAACCCACACTACTCGTATTAGGTTGCATTCTCCTGAATACCCTACATGGTATTATAGTCTTTCAGACAGGCACAAGGCCAAGGGGCTTGCCGTTGGGTTTCACCCTTGAGAAAATGCTAGCTGATGACCATGCTAGATTTTTATTCCTAAGGGGCAGCCTGGGCAACCTACCCTGTACTTTAGCTAATGTCTACGCTCCCAATCAAGACCAAACCACTTTTTTAGGTAACACCCTTGTTAAACTAACTGATTTTGCCCAGGGATGCATTGTCCTGGCGGGAGACTTAAATATCCCCCTCGAACCCCTTTTGGATACCTCCCATGGTAAATCCTGTCTCCCTCATAAGCGTTTATCGCTTATCCGCAAACGCCTGCTTGAATTGCAGCTCATGGATTAATGTCAAGGACTTTACCCACTTCTCCCACATTCATAATTCCTACTCCAGGATAGACTATATCTTCCTTGACCACCACCACTTAGATCTTATACGCCAATCCAAATTTGAAACCTCGACTTTATCAGACCATGCCCCAATTAGCCTTTGCCTTCAAATCCCTACACTGCCGAACAAAATCAACAACTGGAAGTTAAATGACACCCTTCTCGCGAATGATCTTGACAGGGGGGAGCTGCTTGAGGAATTGAGGTCCTACTTCAGTGTAAACTCTGACCAGGGAGTGTCCCCGGGGACTGTATGGGAGGCCCATAAGGCCTATATCTGAGGTAAGCTCATTGCTTTGGGCGCCCGTAAAAAAAAGGAAAAGGTCCAGCAGCAGTCGGGTCTTCTCTCAGAGATAGCTGAACTCGAAAAGCGACACAAAACCCAGCAAACCCCAGATCTATTTCATTCCCTTACCTTGAAAAGGGAAGAACTTAGATCCCTCCTCCATGATGAGCAGAAGGGACATTTCAAGCTTGTCTGCCAGCGCTTTTACGAATGGGGAAACAAACCCAGCCGCCAACTGGCTGGGTCTCTGCACCAGAAAAAATCGGCGTCCTTTATCTCTAAAATAAAAACACCATTGGATTCACTGGTATATGACACTAAGACCATAGCCGGAGAATTCCGAACCTTCTACCAACAGCTCTATCAGGTTGAGAAACGGATTAAGAATAATAAAGCTAGAAAAGAAGCGATTCGCGATTACCTCTCCCAGGCGAATTTGCCCTCCATCCCTCTTTCTTCTCTCAAAGCTCTAGAGGAAGATTTTACAATTTCCGAATTGAATGCGGCTCTTAAATCCATGGCTGCAGGTAAGGCACCGGGCCCTGACGGGTTCACTATATCATATTACCGCTCCTTCTCGGAGATCCTACTTTCTCATCTCCTACGGTACACCAATTCGGTGGCAAACGGGGAAGCTTTGAGACCAGAAACACTTCATGCCCATATCACCATTCTCCCCAAACCAGGGAAGGACCCCAGCAACTGTGGCAGTTTTCGGCCGATATCTTTGCTTAATGTTGATCTTAAAATATATGCAAAAATGATCGCGAACCAGCTCCTCCCTCTTCTCCCTCTATGGGTCTCAGTTGACCAAACTGGAATTATCCCGGGTAGAGAACCTCGTGACAATTCCTTGCGCACACTTTCTTTAATTTCCCACGTGCGCCTTACTTCCCAGCCCACCCTGTTGCTTTCTAAGGATGCCGAAAAGGCGTTTGACAGGGTGGACTGGGAATACCTGATGGCCACGCTCACCTCCCTTGGCATCGGCCCCCAAATGTTATCATGGATTTCGGCTCTCTACAACTCCCCTACTGCCCAACTCCGCATTAATGGTACCCTTAGTGACCCTCTCACCCTGCATAATGGAACTAGGCAAGGTTGTCCACTCTCCCCACTCCTATTTGCCCTTTCCCTAGTGCCATTCTTGTCCACAGTTCGGCGTAATCCCAACATTCATGGTGTGAAAGTAGGTTCTACGGAACATAAATACGCGGCATACGCCAACGACATTTTATACTATGTCCAACAGCCACACGTATCCTTTCCTAATCTTATGGCAGCCTTCTCTTCTTTTGGATCCATTTCTAACTTCAAAATAAACCTAACTAAGTCAGAAATACTTAATATATCAGTCTCTCTAAAATTAACTCACTCTCTCAAGTCCTCATTCCCTTTTTCATGGCAATTCCACTCTTTAAAATACTTAGGCATCCACCTTACTCCAAATTTGGCTTCCCTATTCCGTTATAATTATATCCCCTTATTAAACTCTATTCGCTCTGACCTCCAGAGGTGGCTACCCCTGGCCCACTCCTGGCTAGGTAGGATCAACATAGTAAAAATGAACGTGTTGCCCAGGCTGCTCTTTCTATTCCAAATGTTACCGTATAGGGTATACCCAGGGTTCTTCTCCACCCTCAGCTCCCTGCTGAATAAATATGTATGGAATCGTAAGCGCCCCCGCTTTGCTAAACAAAGACTGATTAAACCTAAGCTGGAGGGTGGTCTTGCATTCCCTGACCCTAAGAGTTACTTTTTAGCATGCACACTATCCAGAATCTCAGACTGGAAATATCACACCCACTCCAAGCTGTGGGTTCAACTGGAGCAGGATCTTTGTGGAGCGGAGCTCTGGCCTCAGATCTGTATTCCCAGAGCAAGCCGCACTCTTTCTGAACATACCTCGCCAGTCACAAAATCCTCACTGGCGCTTTGGGACTCGTTATGCAAAAAAAATAACTGGTTACACAATTCCCCACTGCTTCAACTCACTGGCCACTCCTTATTTCTGCCAGGAAAACAGGACTCCAACTTTAAATCTCAGTTCTCTCACAACCCACTACTTCTACATCATATAACCACTACCTCGGGCATACGGCCCTTGAGTGCCTTAATGGACTACAACTCAGCCTCACCATTGGACAGATGGAGATACTGGCAACTTAAAGCTTTTGTTGGTTCATTGCCTAAACCATTACGTACTGAATCCGAGCTCACCCCCATTGAGCAGATTGTCTCCTCTGCCCAACCCCCAGTCCGCCCGATTTCTCAATTTTATCGGGCCCTACTAACACTCTCAATGCCCACCTGGCCATCATTTCTTACCAACTGGGAAAAAGACTTAAAATATCCACTTAATGACTCACAGAGACCAACAGTCCTCAAACTCACTCACACAGCATCTATCTCCTCTAAGACTGCGGAGATCAATTACAAGCTCCTGGCAAGATGGCATTACACACCGCTGTTCCTTCATACAGCCTTTGAGGATGTCTCCGACAAATGTTGGTGGGGCTGTGGTGAAATTGCCTCTCATGCCCACATTTGGTGGCCCTGACCTCGCATCCGCCCCTTCTGGAGCTCTATCAGGCACTGGATTCACATTATACAAGGATCCTCTGTAAAGGACGACCCATGGTCTATTCTACACAATTATATGGAAGAACCCATAAGCAAATACAAGAAGTCTATCACCCCGCACCTACTGTACGCTGCCAAATCTTTAATCCCCAAATTCTGGAAACAATCTGCTATCCCAACGGTTCAACAATGGCTTCACAAGGTAGACTATATCTATTATATGGAGGATCTTACCCTATCACTTAGAGGAAGATC
The DNA here is from genome assembly GCA_018402905.1 of Glandirana rugosa. Lineage (NCBI taxonomy): Eukaryota > Metazoa > Chordata > Amphibia > Anura > Ranidae > Glandirana > Glandirana rugosa. The sequence goes on along the minus strand of BLSH010222839.1, from coordinate 234,147 downwards.
TGATCTGGCTAATAAAACTTGGGCATATTGGTTTGCATTTAAATTCACCCGTGATTACACTAGTCTTATGTCACTCCCTTAGTGGCGTAACTGTCACTTTATAATGTTGTAAGTATTGGAATTAGCTGCTATGCTTTTTTCCCTCCTCTGGTCCCTTCCCGGGCAGGCATTTCTAACAATGCTCTTTCCTCTCTCTTCTTTTCCTCCTTTACCACCCCCCTTTCCTTTTCTCCACCTTTCTGGATTCCTCTCTCCTTCTTGCTCTCTCACCTATCTCTCTTACCCCCTATATCCCCCTGCAAGGTCATTCATCCTGTATGGCTTGTACACAGTTTTCATAATTGTTTGGCTCCCTTGCACCTTCAATAATGTATAAACGCTGAAGATTGTTATTGTCAAGTTGTACCAATGCCTAGTTTCAATGTCTTGTACTCCTTATACTTGCTAACTCAATAAAAACTTATTAAACAAAAAATATAGAATATGATTTAAATTGCTTTATTAGTGATTTTTAAATACCCAGGGGTAGCCCATAAGGAAGTACAGTAAGCTGAGACTGGGCCTTGTACAGAAGTAAATATATACATATTAGCACCTATATTCTGGGCAAACATTCATATATTCATATACACTAGCAATCAGAGCATATATATCAAAAATAGGACAACACACATAATTGTATGTGAACGGCACCATCAGAGACAGGAGGCATCCTTCTGTGGCCAGTTTCCTGAAATAGGGCACAAGTACCCACTACAAAAGTATGGATGCATGTACACCAACACACATACTGAAAACATAAGCGCATCCAATACATAGATACGAGTACACCTACCACAATATGTTAATATAAGGTATAATATATCTACTCTAAGATCATACATTAAATAAAATAAATTAGGAGCACTAATTCAATCCAACAGTAGGGGGCGATGGATAACATATATCAGTAAAATATATACCATTAAACATAGTCAAATCCTATTTGCAATCTAAATGCTGTAACAAAACACTAGCATTGATTGCATAAAGAACATTTAATATAAGGCACTATAATATCCTTACTAGTCTGCATCAGAAAGATATTTGCTAATGCATAAAACGAGTGAACCACAGTAATATGGCTGTTTCTCTTAGACATAGAAAAAACCTACAGCAAGAGTGATAATATATTATATAAAAAAAAGAAAATATCAAATAGAGTGATCACAGGGGTTATAGAAACAAGAAAGGAGTGTGGAGCTACTCAAAGTACAAATACACAAACAAAGGGAGTAGGCAGAACTAGTTAACATAGGAACGTAGATTGAGTACAGTGACCGAATGGACTACAACAAAATGGCCACCATTCGGATACACATAATGCAATAGACCTCAACAAAATAGTGGACGCAAACGAACATATATAAAGACACCTCGGCACTTCTCCTGACATCCCCGTTGATGAAGCCACGAGTCATGGGACGTAACGCGTAGGGCGGCAGGAGAGGTGTCTATCTGTGATACACAGGAATGAGCTTGGCGCTCATGGAGAGATACACATAGATTGCTTTTAAAACATGAGTGTATTTTATTCTGCATTTTTAATAAAACTTTTTAAATGGTATTGCACCACGAGGAGGCTATTTCTTGTCTTTATACCCATGAGATACTATATTGGAAGCTGCAAACAATATAAGGAGGAACCTAGCTAGAGTGATAAGAAGAGGAGGAGTAGAAGTGGAGGACAAACAGAGGACCCCTAGTGGCGGGTCTCCAATCCCACAGGATAAAGATACCTTTATGTGCTAGCGCTCCAGCACATCTCAGGTCAGAGGCTAGAACCCATAGAGGTGGCACGTGTGGAGAGAATTATTGGATAAGCACTGTAGAAATACTAAAGCACAAGATTATCACAAGTACTGGTGGAGGAAAGAAGAAATATTGGGAAGAATTATTTAAAGAGCACATCAGACCACTGGAATTTTTTGGAAAAAAATGCAGTCACAATTGCATACTGAGCACTTTTTTTGCACCTGCACTTTTTCTTATATACAGTATATTTCTTATAATTTTATAGTTTACTAATACTATTGTGTGTTTATTTTATTTTTAGCAAGATGTTATAATTACTTGATAGACTATTACACTATATGGGGACATTGAAATGGAGCATTTATATTTTTTGTGAGCACGAAGTGTGACCTTATTTATTATATCCCAAAATATATATGATGGGTGTATGGATCCAGCCTTGAGATCCAAAACATCCTGTATTTTATGGAATATTCACTTTAATGCTTGTTTTGCACAGATATTATAATTATATTTATATTGTATAGAGGAGAGATACAACGCATGATTGTACTACACTATATGGTGCAAGGTTTATATTACATATTTTACTGTCACACACAGACCCAGATTATCACATATGAATATTAATTCTATTCGGTATGTTACATTTTGGGTCAGCGCTTCGCTACACACCCCATGCTTAACTAGATCTATGTTTGGGTGCACATAAAAGCATGAGCAGCTGGCAAGACTTATATAATTGTGCAAATTCTCGTATTAGTGGAAGCGCAGGAGTATACACACTAGGCTAGCTACTCCAATGCTGAAGTCCATAGCTGTTTCAGTGACATCTATTGATTCAATTTTGCAACATAGGAATACTGTCTGCCAGAACCAAATAAAAATCAAGGAACCCCACCAATGTGGTTCAACAGATAGCCACACCCCCTTTTGCTGAGCTTTAATACAAATTTATAGACCATGATGCTAGATTATTTAATACAGACAAGTCCACAGGTAGCAATCATTGAACCTCTATCACCAGTAATTATCTAGGCGCTGCTGACCATCAAAAGATCACCCATAGTACTTGGGAGCACAGAACACCCTTCTGTTGAACAGAAAAGACCAAAAGGAATTCCTCCATTCCTCAGATGCCCTCAAATGAAGTAGGAATGTCGTAATAGATAGATTCACCAGCTTCCAGGTTAAGACTAAAGCTGCCCATATATGGATCAAAATTCAGTCAGTTCAGCAAGGACAGGCTGCATTTCGATCCACGTATGGGCACTGTGGAAAATTTCCTTTTGATCAGTGCTGGAGGCTATAGCCTGCATCGCTGATCATTGTTTGCTGATGGCGGACAAGCCTCCCTGCTGTCAGAATACAATGACATAGTGGGAGGATTCCTCCATCCACCTCAAATGTGCGTATGGAGGAATCGGGTCAGTTTTTTTCATTCAAGCCACTGGTTGGTTGAAAAAAGACTGACTCATCTATGGACAGCTCTAGGCCATTATGCTTGGGTGCATTAAATGGTGGCAAGAGAACAAAGCAACAGTTCTATCAAAATATTTGAAGCGATATGCAGCAAAACAAGTGTTCAACACTTTGGATAATAAAGGTGGACCAGGAACAATAGCAATAAATCAAAGTAAAAAAAAATGAGGCTGAATTGGAGTACCAGACCTATAAAACCAGATTCAATAAATGCAGAAGTAACAGATTATAGCTTCAGTTGGGAGTGTATTATAATTCATAAAGACAATAAATAGAACCCCTTTGAAAGTAACAGCAAAAATACCAGCAAATTTTAGTAGGTGGGAGAATGCTAAGGATTTTGTTTGGGAAGCAGCTGGTGTGGATATAAGAAAATAAATAGATACTGGAGCAATGTCAGCATCCAGTATAGGAGTTTGGGCTGCTATCAGATTAGGAGCTAAATAATATATTATTTTGCTGGCAGCAGGATGATAATCACAAAGCATCGTGGGTACCATTGGAATTTGGTCATTTAGCTTACATTGTCTTGCATATAGAGGTTGTTAATAAATATTGCTCATCCTGGAAGGAGGGACAAGTAATTCTGAAGCTCATGCAACCATAGAAACAATATTCAAATTAACTTTGGTTGTGAGCACTGATGGAATGCTGGTTCTCCAGCATGACTGTTCAACAGAAGCCAGTCATTACACTGGTTTCTATTTAAAGGATAGCAGTAAACACATACCAAAATGTGTCCGCTTTCTGCTGAACCACACACGTTTTGGTATGTGTATACCGGGCTTAAGATATACAGGTGTGACAGCTCGGGCTCCATCCGGTAACATGGACTTGAGAACAGCTACATCATGTGTTCATATTTTCTTCCACTGTAGTTGTGAAATAAGATTACACTCAGTTAATTTGAAAAACATTCCAAGCAGGACAGTAAAGCTGGATACACACATATTGAAATTCAGCTGGTTCAGCCAGACCTGGCTGATTTTCAGTCTGTGTGTAATCCTTTCTGTTCAACAGAAGCCAACCTAATGACCAGCTTCTGATGAATGGTCCTGCTGGAAAATCAGCATTTGACCAGTGCTTGCAGCCAATAGCTGCAGTGCTGATCAGAGTATTCTGATGGGGGGGCCTCTGCTGTCAGAATACAATAGCACGGTGGGGTAGATCCTTGCATTCACATTACTTGTGTGGTTGTGGGGATCTGCAAGTTTTTTTCTTTCAGACCATTGGTTGAACTAAAAAAAAACTGGTACTGATTTACTAAAATTGGAGAGAGCAAAAGCTTCTTGTTTTTTTTTACCATGCACAACTGCACCAGATTTTGCACTCTCCAGTTTAATAAAGCACCCTCTGTATGTGTATGCCCTGTTTAAGGGTTTTTTTTTCTCCAGAAGATGGTAATCTAGCTTACTCATCTAAAGGAATATCTGCTATTACTGTTTTAGAACAGTGCTTGCACTGCTTATGGACTCTTTTTTACTCTTCAACAATTAATAGACAATTAATGAAGCGTGTAAATAAACTAAAATCTTGTGCTGACGAGATCATTCATTTGATTTTTATCTCCTCACCCTTGTTAAGTCATTTATTTAAGTAGAAACGTATTACTCTTGCAGCTTTATTTTTGCTTTTCTCAGTATTATTCTGTTTAATGGCTTACAGATACCCTGTGTTAAAAACATCAGACACATTAGGGTTGATTTGCTGAAGCATTCATTTTCATTCCCGGTGTTCCCTTGACCAACACATGATTAGAAATTTGACGTTCATAGAGGTTTACTTTACTATAAGTGAAAATAATTCAAGGCTCATTCGTGCAAAATGTGATTATATGCAATTAGCTGCATTTGGATGTAGAGGAACTGCTTAATACCCTAAAGACCCATTCATGTCAATGGTACCAATTTTCAAAAGAGCAATAAGTTGTGATTTTGTTAAAAAAATGCATGCTATATTTTGGGTGTGCTGACCTACAGTTTCAAGTCATTTGAGTGGAGAATTTCAAAACACATTGCCACTTGTCTAAAACCTGATGGCGGCCAATATTCAAAAATATCTACATGTGTTGTCAATCACATGTTGCTTAAAAAAATAAATCCTCCTTAGTACCTTTAGTAAATCATTCCTGTTATGTTCCAATACACAGAGATATCTCAAGCACCCATGAAGCATATTTTCCCTTAAAGAAGGTTTTTTAACAGGATTTATTTTCTGTTGTCAAGGTCTCAAGTGCTTCTCTGTATGATCCTGTTTCAGCTTTCCTAGTCAAAGAAGGAGGAGAAGGGGGTGAGACCATTTGTATGAATAGCTAAGTAAACACAGTTATTTCAATAAAAAAAAATGTATATTATAGCACTCATGTACTCTTGGCGGTTTAAGGTTAAGCCATCAGTCATGTTTATGCATATGGCATTTATAAAGTTAACATAAATATTTATACATTATCATGCATATGTAAAGGTTGTTAGTAAGGTGTTAAAATATGAATTCACATCATTTATATTTGCATGACTGATTTGATGCTGTTGAAGTATGTAGCGTTGAATACATTGTTTAGAATCCTGAACTCTAATTTCCACTGAGAATTCAGCCTGGTAATAAATGTTCTCTGAGAAAGGAAACAAGAGTATTATAGAAGGAAGCATGCTGTTACTGTTGCCAGAACAAGCCTTATCTACAAACAAGTCACGTTAGGATCTTTTCCTGCTATGTCCTCAAGGATAGAAATCAAAATTCAATCTGTTTGTTTCAGATATTTGTGCATTATATCATCCTTTTTAAAGCAATAAAATGTATTTGGAGACAAAAGCCTTTGTTTTCATAATTTTTCTCAACATTAATAGCTGTTTCAGTTCTAGCATACAAACAGAGAAGAATTTAAAACATGTCTCATTGTCTTATATTTTATTGCTGAAGTGAAAAAAAAAAACATTAGTATATTTGAAAAATCCTATACAGTACTGAGGATTGTACCTTTAATAGAGATGAGTAAACCAATAAGTGCAGATTTGGATTCGACCCACATCATGAAGATGAACTCTTTGTGGTAGAAATTAATTCCTAGTAAGCAAAAACACACACACCGTGATTAATAACTGGATTGCTAGAATTATAACAAGTGCCACTGTTACTGTAAATGGGTCATAATTAGAGTTGAGCGGACACCTGGATGTTCGGGTTTGGTGGGTTCGGCCGAACTTCACGAAAAAGTTTGAGTTCGGCCCCGAACTTGACCCGAACTTGACCCCAAATCCCGAACCCCATTGAAGTCAATGGTGACCTGAACTTTTGGGCACTAAAATGGCTCTAAAAAAGTCCTGGAAAAGGCTAGAGGGTTGCAAAAGGAAGAAAAATTGGGGTAAGAGTAGGACAAGTGCCCTGCAAACAAATGTGGATAGGGAAATAACTTAAAATCACATAAAAAAAAAAAATGTAGGAGGAGGTGGATGTGGAGTAGGAGGTTGAGGAGGTGGGGACAGTGACGGTGTAGGTGGAAGTGGCGGGGGAGGAGAAGGAGGTAGCCAACACTGTTTTTTTGCAAAATGTGATTATATGCAATTAGCTGCATTTGGGTGTAGAGGAACTGCTTAATACCCTAAATTCATGTCAATGGTACCAATTTTCAAAAGAGCAATAAGTTGTGATTTTGTTTAAAAAATGCATGCTATATTTTGGGTGTGCTGACCTACAGTTTCAAGTCATTTGAGTGGAAAATTTCAAAACACATTGCCACTTGTCTAAAACCTGATGGTGACCAATATTCAAAAATATCTACATGTGTTGTCAATCACATGTTGCTTAAATAAATAAATCCTCCTTAGTACCTTTAGCAATTCATTCCAGTTATGTTCTTATGTTCTTATGTACTCTTGGCGGTTTAAGGTTAAGCCATCAGTCATGTCGGGGCCAAAATGGGGGTAAGATTAGGATAAGTGCCCTGCAAACAAATAGGGAAATAACTTAAAATCACATAAAAGAAAATTAAAAATGGAGGAGGAGGTGGATGTGGAGTAGAAGGTTGGGGAGGTGGTGACAGTGGCGGTGTAGGTGGAAGTGGCGGGGGAGGAGAAGGAGGTAGCCAACACTGTTTTTTTTTTTTTTGTATAATTGGGGTAGCCCCCAAAATATTGAGACATATTGAAAAAAAAAATCACTATCTGCAGACAAACCCACAGATGTTCTAGCACGGGTTCACTTTTTCCATATAAAATGTACCATGGTTTATTTTTCATGTATCTCCTGTTACAAATTCCAATAAAGACTTATGTTCTATAAAAAAAAAAAAAGAATAAGTTCACTTAAGTATACCAATGGCTGTGTGAGGCCATCTTCTACCCACTCTTCACCACTGCCCTCCTTGTCAGTCTGCACACTGTAGAAAGCCACAGCAGTTGGCACCTGTGTTTCGTCATCATCAGAGACATGCTGCGGTGGTGTTTCCATGTCCTCATCCTAAAAAAGAAGTGGTTGGGCATCGGTGCACTCAATGCCTTCCACTTCTGGGGCAGGGCTATGTGGATGGCCCATGGAAAGCACACCAGCAGAGTCATCAAAAAGCATAAGAGACTGCTACATGACTTGGGGCTCAGACTGCTTGGCTGATTTACAAGGGGCTGAGGTGAAAGACAGATGGCCATGGGGTTCAGGTGCCAACTCTGAGCTTTCAGCAAGGGACCGGGTGGGAGACAATGTGAAGGAACTGGAGGCATTGTCAGCCATCCAATCTACTATAGCCTGTACTTGTTCTGGCCTCACCATTCATTGAGCGGCATTCGGGCCTACCATATAACGTTGAAGGTTCTGTTGCCTACTCGCACCTGAGGAAGGTGTTTCACTTGTGCGTGTAGCTGGCACAGATCGACCACGTCCTCTCCTTGCAACAGGAGCTTCACCAACACCACCAACACCAGCAGCACCATGACCACGTCCCTTATTTGATGCTCTCCTCATTCTGGACGCAAATGTACTATTTAGCACATATTTATATTATTTTTTAAACCGGCAATGTAGACACACTTTTTAATTGTGTGCAAGAAATGCACAGCAAGGTGCAAATGTACTATGTAGCACAATTTTTTTTTTTTTTTAAACCAGCAATGTCGACGCACTTTTCAATTTTGTGCAAGAAATGCACAGCAAGGTGCAAATGTACTATGTATCACTATTTTTATTTTTTTTAAACCAGCAATGTAGATACATTTTTTATTTTTGTGCAAGAAATGCACCGCTGTCCGCAAATGTAGTATTTAGAATATTTATATTTTTTTAAACCAGCAGTGTAGACGCACTTTTTATTTTTGTGCAAGACATGCACCGCTGGCCGCAAATGTAGTATTTAGAATATTTTTTTTTAAACCAGCAATGTAGACGCACTTTTTATTTTTGTGCAAGAAATGCACCGCTGGCCGCAAATGTAGTATTTAGAATATATTTTTTTTTTAAACCAGCAATGTAGACGTACTTTTTAATTTTGTGCAAGAAATGCCCCGCTGGCCGCAAATGTAATATTTTGCACAAAATGTTTTTTTTTTTTTTAAATTTGTCTTACTGCAATGTAAAAGCAGTATTTAAATATGACAAAATGTTGCCAACTGAACTAACAGAACATGATTAAAGTAGTGTCCCTGACAAACAAGCAGTTGCAAGTGCACTGCACTTGCAAAAATGGCTGCAAATGCCCACCTAACAAACAGAAAATGGAAAATTGTATACTTACCTGATGGTAATTTTGCTTTCCTGATGCAAAGCACGACAGCATATACGCATGGGCTGGCTCCACCCCCACGCCCAGTTCCAGGATCCGGTTACACTATAAAGTCAAAGACCTCCCACCAGGCCTCATTCTTGTTACTTATTATCACTGCGAAGTCTTTAGAGAGGGACCTATATGCTGTCGTGCTTTGCATCAGGAAAGGAAAATTACCATCAGGTAAGTATACAATTTTCCGTTTTCCTGACACAAGCACGACAGCATATACGCATGGGGCTTAGCAATCACCAAAAAGACAAGGGTGGGAAATGCTGAAGTGTTTAAATTGAGGATTATCTTTATCCCACTGAATGCCTTATGTGACTTGTAGGTAAAGCTGTTGGGACCACTTTAAAATGGTCCTACATGTGTTAGAAGCAGGCTATGTCGCGGTTATCCTTTAATTCTGCAGGTACACCCTTGAGTTCTGTCCATGGATGAACCATCTGCCTAGTAAGCAGTTTCTGTACTCAAATTGATGGATTTGTCCTAGGCCATCTAGCCCTCTTTTTTTTTTTTTTTTCGGTTTCAAAAAGCTTTATTGAATATTTATTTCGAAAAACTTTGGCTTTTTTTTTTTTTTTTCTCCCGATCTACCGGATCCTGTTTAGGTAGTTAAACTCATGTCTTTGACGAATGATCCGTCTACCAAGTAGGTACCTGTCTTGAGTTCCCACATGGACGTCTTAATTTCCTATTGGCGCTGTATCGGACGAAGATTGTGTACATCCTGGTAAAATTTCACCAGGGTTGTCGAAATGGATGTTCAGTGTATTCCGTAAGTCACCCTATTTCTATTAGGAGTTAAATTTGTGAAGTCGTAAAGGGTGGGAACAGAAAAACCACTAACGATTCGGGGTACGCATATACGACAGCACGAACACAGTCCTTTTGCCTTTTAACATATGAATGGACTACCATTAAAAGGA
>BLSH010222839.1:213211-224180 GCA_018402905.1 Glandirana rugosa | reverse complement strand
TAACTTCTTTTGGTTTAATGGGTCATTCTTTATCCAAAGGAGGGGAGTTGCTATGGGGGCAAAATTTGCCCCTAGCATCGCCAACCTCTTCATGGGGGAATGGGAGGACAGATATATTTTTGCTAATAGAAGATATGAGCTCTTATTCTATGGTCGATATATAGATGACCTATTCTTTATATGGAAAGGTTCTGAACAATCTCTCATAGAGTTTTTTGAATTTCTGAATCAACAATCCCAACAATATCAAGTTGACTAGCCAGTGTAGCCAAAGTGAGATTCACTTTCTAGAAGTGACTGTTAGCAGGATGAATGACTCTCTGACTACTAAGATATACTTCAAGCCTACTGACAGAAATAGTTTCTTACCCTGGTTCAGTGGGCATCATCCCCTTTGGCTAAAAAATATTCCCAAGGGTTAGATGATGCGCGTCAGAAGAAACTGTTCAGATCTGGAGTCTTTTGAGGAACAATCATTAGTGCTTAGAAATAGGTTTGAAGAGAAAGGATACAAACGAGAGCATCTTGATAGGGTTATTAGTGAGGTATCTACTATGTCTAGGGATTCACTTCTGACCGACCAGTCCCACATTCCAGCCCAAAATATACATGAATTTGGGTTTGTGATGGGATATCATGAACAATACAAACAGGTTGAAAAAATATTCAAGGAACACTGGCATGTCTTACGCATGGATAAGTTTTTGGGACTAGCTTTGCCGCCCTGTCCCAAGTTTATCTATCATAAGGGACAGAGTATAGGAGATAGAGTTGTACATAAGGTACTGGATCAGCCAACTAAACGTATTACCTTTTGGGATCAAAAGGGCTTCTTTGCTTGCCGTAAGTGCAGAGCATGCAGGGAGGTCACTACAACTCTGAGGGGGATCAACACCTTTACCTCCTATGCCAACAATAAAGAGTTTAAGATCTCAGAATTCATCACGTGCAACATGACTCATGTAGTGTATGCTCTGAGATGCCCTTGTGGGTTGCTTTACATAGGGAGGACCAAGCGCCCTATGAGGGTTCGAATAGCCGAACACATAGCTAATATCAAGTTAGGGTTTAAAGACCACAATGTGTCCCTGCACTTTAAGATTTTTCATAATCAGGACTCTTTGGGTCTCACTTTTTGGGGAATGGATCGCTTGGTCTCACCATGGAGGGGAACCAATTTGGTGCGTGACCTGTCCAGGCGTGAGACCCGCTGGATTTATTTTACTGACTCTTTGGTGCCCAAAGGGTTAAATGTCGACATTGATGTAAATTGTTTTATCAGCAATTTTTTTTTTTTTTTCGGTTTCAAAAAGCTTTATTGAATATTGACAATAAGGTACATACAGAAATAAGCCATTCCTAGGTACACGGAACAATTGTTTGTCAATGTATAAAACAATGTTAGAGAAAAGGCTACAAGCAGATACATCTATCAGCGTAAACCTGACTTGAAATAATAAAGGCCTGGAGAAGACATATAATGAAGTGAAAAACAGCAAAAATTATGTATATGAACATTGCCTGAGGAGTGGAAGCAGGGTGGTTATAATTCTAAACTGCAGGGGAGGTGCATTAGCGTAAACCATTACAGATTTGGATGGAAGTGAGATATTACCATGGAACAATAGGTTAAATAGGAAAGTCAAGGGGGTTTCGGGGTGGGGCTGTGGACTTGTGGGCCATCCGCCTTCAGTTTTCCTAGAGTATTGGTGAGCTCCGCTCGTAAATACCATCTGGAGAGGCGGAAGGGAAACATAAGGTCTGAAATCTCGGCTTGAGTAAAAGAGTGTTCAATAAATTTCCGCCATCTGGCAAAGAAACGTTTTGCGGGTCTGCAGTCTTGTGTGATAGCATCCAACTTTTCTATAAGAAAGAGGTCTTTCAGGGCTTGTTTCACCTTGGCGACGAGAGGCGGTTCAGTCTGTATCCAGGAAAGGAGTATAGTCCTGCGGGCTGCCAGTAGACAGATGTGGACCCAATGTAGGAGGGGGTCCAACATTCGTCCTTGTGTCGCTGTTTGTGATGAGTGAGCACTGAAAAGATATAGCATTGGGTGTTTGGGGAGATCCATAGAACAAACGGAATCTATATATCCTTTTACATCGTCCCAGAAGTCAGAGATTTTTTGACAAGTCCATAGTCTATGATATAGAGTAGGCCTCCTGAGCGAGCACCAGGGGCAGATGAGTTGTGTTGAGTCCATATTGTTGCGGTAGAAGGGAAGATAGGCTCGATGAGCTATTTTAAATTGAGTTTCTCGCCATTTTTCGGAAATTATAAGCTTGCGGATTGTTTGGTAGCCTGCTAGGATTTGAGAGGGAGCCTCCTGGTCGTTCAGTATTGGTGTCCAAGCCTGGAAGGGGGCTAGGGAGTATTTAGAGGCTTGGTGGATGATGAGGTTGGAGTAAATATCCGAAACAGGGTATTGGCCCTTTGTAATTAGCAGGTCTATAAAGGACTTTTTGCACGAGTCATTGCGAGTGGAGCAGCAAGACTTGAGATAGCTCGTTAGCTGGGTGTAGTGGAAGGATTGGTGCCTCGGTATATGAAATTCAGCTAAGACTTCCTGGAAAGATTTAATAGTTCCGTGGATCGGGTTGATGATTTGGGATGCATTTTTCAGTCCCAAAGCTGCCCACTGAGAGAAGGTTGCAGTGTCTAAGGAGGGAGGGAACATGGGGTTGCCTGAGAAAGGCAGGTATTGCGAGATGTTGCAGGGTAGGCCCAGGAGTCGTCGCACCTCCCGCCAGGCTATAAGAGTGTCCTTAATTATATGGTTAGACCTTAGAGCGCTAGGTAAAACGCTCAGTTTGGAGTGGAGGACAGCCTGGATGTTAAGTGGACTTACCAGAGCTCCCTCCAACATGAGGTTAGAGTACCTAGAATGTTCAGACAGCCAGTCTAAGGCTTGCCTCATTAAGCATGCTAAGTTATAGAATCTAATATTGGGGAGACTCGCCCCTCCCTCGCTCTTCGGCAGGCAAAGTTTTTGAAGTGCAATTCTGGGGTTTTTCCCCCGCCAAATAAAAGTATTGAGGGTCCTCTGAATCTTATTTATGTCAGAGTGTTTGAGCAACAGAGGTAGGGTTTGGAGGGGGTAGAGTAGCCTGGCAAAGGACACCATCTTGAAAAGGTGACATCTCCCGAAGAGCGAGAGGGGGAGAGCCCCCCATGCTTCCAACTCCCGAACAATCTTGTCTATAATCGGAGGGAAATTCAAGTTGTATAATGAGGAGGGTTCCTTACCAATACGCAAACCAAGGTACGTTATATGCTGCTTAGCAACCATAAAAGGGGATGATTCCGTCCAAGCCCTAGCAATGCGAGGGTTTAGGGGCAAGATCTCGCTCTTATCTAAATTGATCCTGAGGCCCGAACATGCTCGAAAAGTTGCGAATAAGTCTTGTAGAATTGTTATATCTTTAGGAGGGGACGAAGAAAAGAGGAGGACATCGTCCGCAAAAAGTGCTGACCTGAGAGTTTGGTTGCCAACCGCGATACCGCTAACTCCTTTTGGGGAATTAAGAATCCTGGAGAGGGGTTCGAGGGCCAAATTGAAGAGTAAAGGGGAGAGGGGGCATCCCTGGCGAGTGCCTTTTGTGAGCCGAATGTCTGGGGACATAAAATTGGGGGTGACCAATCGCGCGGAGGGGGCAGCATACATTTTCCGTATTAGTTGTAGAAAAGGGCCTTGTATGCCAAATGCCCTCATAGCCATAAAAAGCCAAGCAAAGCTGATATTGTCGAAGGCCTTTTCGGCGTCGAGCGATATAATAGCCGTGTCACTGTCAGGATGGGATTTGGCATATTCAAGAGCAATGAGGACTTTGCGAATGTTAAGGGTGGCCGAGCGCCCCGGCACAAAGCCTGATTGGGCATGGTGTAGCAAAGAGGGAAGAAGTGTCGCAAGTCGGGAGGCTAGTATTTTAGATAAGAGTTTAGCATCAACATTGATGAGTGAAATGGGCCTGTATGAGCCAGGGAGGAGGGGGTCTTTGTCTTTTTTTGCTATCAGCTTGATATATGCCTGAGACCCAGAGGGTAGGTAGGGACCATCGGCCCACATTGAACTGAAAACTTGGGTAAGAGTGACCGGGATGAACTCTGCTGTGAGTTTATAGAACTCCGCAGAGAGTCCATCCGGTCCTGGGGATTTTCCAGACGCGAGAGTTTTAATTGTGGTAGTTACGTCATCAAGAGTGATGGGGGCATTTAGTCTTTCCAGCTGATCAGGAGATAGGGAGGGAAGATCTATTCCTGCAAGGAGGTCGGAGGCCCTTACCGGGTCGATAGGGTCTTCTGCATAGAGGGAGGAGAAGAAGCGAGTAAGGAGAGAGCTAATCTCAGAGGGCCCCTTAACAACATTCCCATTCATGTCTCGCAGCGCCCCAATGAATGTAGGATTGGGGCGTCTAGCGCAAAGTCTAGCCAGCAGTTTGCCTGCCTTATTACCGTGTTTGTGAAACATAAGCGTCGAGTAGGATTGTTTGGTAATTTCATGTTTAGCAGACCAGTGGTTAAACGTTTGTTTAGCTGCCTGCCAATCCTGGACGTTAGCTGGGGTACGAGAGATCAATAATTTGTCGTGCGCCCGGCGGAGAGCCTCACTGGCTTGCAAATAACTTGCTCGCGTTCGTTTTTTGTAATGCGCCGCGAACGAGATGATGCGCCCTCTGAGAAAAGCTCTCCCCGCTTCCCAAAATAGATTAGGGGAGGATAAATGAGTTTGATTCGCTTCAGAGTATTCGGCCCAGGCCATTTGTAGGGAGCATTTAAGCTCCTCATTGTCAGCGAGGTAGGAGGGGAATCTCCAGGTTTGCGAGAGACGGGGGGTTAGCAGCCCTGCAATTTCCATGGTAATGGGGGAATGGTCGGAAATTGCCATGGCCTCTATGGAGGTGGCGGAAGTGAGAGGTAGCAGGCCCGGGGAACAGAAGAAGTAATCTATGCGAGAGAATGAGTGATGCGGAGGGGAGAAGTAGGTGAATTCCCTGTCTATAGGGTGCTCTGTACGCCAAACGTCAGTCATATGGAGCAGCTCCATGGACTGAGCTGGGGGGTGTAGGTGCCCATTGGGCTATCCTTTTTTTTGGCCCGGTAGCGCGATCTTCAGTCGCGTGCATGACAGTATTGAAGTCGCCTCCAATAAGGTGAAGGGGTTCTGGTATTTGGGATACCCAGGAGGTAAGGTCTTGGAAGAAGGGTTGTCCCGGTGAGTTGATGGCATAAATATTAGAAAGAGCAATATCGCGATCGGCAACCGTTAAGTGAAGAGTAATCCTGCGGCCCTCTTCGTCACATTCTACTGAGCGGACTGTATGGGAAAAGTTTTTATGGATCAGGGTCACTACTCCTGCCTTGCGTCCCTTGGCTGGGGAGCCAAAGGCCTTGCCCACCCAGAGCTTGCAGAATCGGGACAGATCATCCGCTCCAAGGTGTGTCTCCTGTAGTAGTGCCATGTCAGCTCGCAAGCGCCTCAGATGTCTTAAGATCTGCATACGCTTGTGAGGAGAGCGTAGCCCCTTGACATTCCATGATACTACTTTTATGTGATCCCTAGAACCTGGAGATGCCATGGCTGTATCAAACATGTAGTAAGAGGTACCCCTAGCATAGGGATGTTCATAACAGAAATGGCTTCCACTTGAAAAGGAACCATAGGTTCATCAGAGGTTGCAAAAAAAACAATCAATGTGTAAACTACATTGGGGTTACATTCAGGCCTAACTGTACTAACAGATAGAACTACAGCAAGTAGGGGAACGAAACCCCTAAAACATCTTTGCGACTTCACTTTCTTCCTCATGGAGCTCAACCCACCAAGACTCACGCCCGGAAGATCTCCCCATGATAGCCAGGTGAGTTAGAGCTCCGAGGAGGAGAAAGAGAAAGCAGGGTGGGAGGAAAGGTGTGATGGAGAGGGGGATGGCTGAGAAGGCAATTACAAATAACTTGCAGAGAGATGCGGTTAAGAAGTGGGAAATATCAGATCGGGGGGGGAGGTAGGCCAGCAGGGCCCAGTTGCAGTAGAAATTTTTGAACCAAAACTCTTGTGAATCAGGAGCAATAGCCCGGATATAGCAGGGCGTCTCGGGCCGAGCATTGAAACCGGAACAAAAACAAAGTAATGCCAGGACCACAAGAGAAATGTTCTGATTACCTGCAGTTAGTGCTGTAAGAGAGACTGCTTGTCCATGTTCGGGTTCAAACTCGCAGACTAGGGGTCTGGGAGCAATAGTAGGGGAAAGTCTCTCTCACCTGACATGTGTTGGCGTTGGTAGAGTCTTACAGGGTCAGTCATTATTTGTGGAAGAAACGCTTCTCCGAAGGGCCGAATCTCACTCTCTTAACTGGGGGCTTCTCTGGACTTGGCAGTTGTCGGCCGGATGAGATGGAAGATTTCCTGGAGAGAGGCGAGTCATGAGGAGAGGCAGAGGTTTCCTGTTCCATATCCGACTGGATCGTGTCTTCTATATAGCGCTCCGCTTCTAGGGGTGATTTAAAGGACAATCTTTCTCCAGCGGGTGATTGAATGTAGAGAATGGCCGGATAGGCCAAGCTGAACTTGATCTGATGTCCGTGCAGGGTGGAGCACACTGCCGCAAAGGCCTTGCGTTTGTTCATGACCTCGATAGAATAATCTGCGAAGATTAGGAGTGGTTCGTTTTCGAAGGTCAGCTTGCGTTTCTTTCGGAAACGTTGGAGAATCGCCTGCTTGTCAGTGTAGTTTAGGTATTTGACAATGACTGGGCGAGGTTTAGAACGTGCGTCATTTATTTGTCCGACGCGGTGTGCTCTCTTCACGACGCATGGGGTGCGTAGTCCCAGCTGTTCCGGAAGTGTGGTGGAGCAGAGAGTGGCCAGGGAGGAGTGTGGGACCGACTCGGGCAGACCTACAATGCGCAAGTTGTTGCGTCTGGATCTGTTCTCCAGGTCATCGACTTTCTCTTGCAAGTCTTTTTGCAGAGTCAGTAACTTGGCCACTGAGGCCGACAGTGCTGTTGTGTCGTCTTCTATGGTAGTTATCCGCTCTTCCGCGTGGTCTATTCTGAGGGTCTGCTGTTGCAGTTCTCTATGTAATTGCTCAAGTCCTCTGTAGACCGCCTTGTCCACAGCTTCCGTTAGCATTGGAGTAAGGAGTTGAACCACTGCCTGTGCTATGCTAGCAGTGGAGGATGGGTCAGGCTGTGTAGAGAGCAGGTTGTTAGTTGGCATTGGATTAAACAGAGGATCCGAACGAGGCATCACAGAAGAGATCATTGGTTCCGAAGGAACGTTCGTGGCGTCCGATCGTGGAGTGTTGAGCGAAGGTTCCGGACGACCGTTCGTGGGATCCGATCGTGCATCCACGGCCCAGTCGGTCGTGGAGCGAACTGGCGCCATGTTGGCCGCAGGCTGCGGACCTTCCCCTCCATCCTTGTTCGGCGCCACGGGCGGCCGGGCTGAAGGTGATCGCTCTACAAAGCGGTCCATGGTGTCCCCCTTCAGGAACCACAGCTAGGGGGTGGATTACCTCGGGCTAAGCTGGTTTAATATGCAGGATTCTGGGGAGAGTGGCGGGAGCTGAGATCTCCTAGCTCCTCTCCATGCGGCGCCGGAACCGGAAGTTTTCATCTAGCCCTCTTAAACAACTGATCTGTACAGGACAAATGTTTTACTGGACAGCTACTGTCCCCCACTGTTGCTGTTAGACCTGAAGAGCCCCTTGTTTGATCCTTTATAGATGGGCCACTTCTATGTATCAGTTCGACCTCGAACCCCTTTCCAATCTTGTGGTAATTCGGACACTTCTTTGGATAGGCTGGACGGATGATGTCTAATCCCTCTGAAAAGACGCCGACCACCGTGTAGTGCTGGTGAGGAGACACGTGCCCCTTCTGCCTGAAAATGGTAGCAACAAGGTCGATTACGCTTGACACTTGGATATCTGAGACCTTTCCTCTAGCCACACGGACTACTGCTTCTGAGTTACTGGCCACCCTGAGGAAATCTTTCCAGATGAAATGGAGAGTAAGACAACACGTCCCTCACTATTTGGAAGACCCAAGGGAAGGGTCTGCCCAGGTCTCGTATTGGTTACCAAGATATGCAAAAGTTACTGTATGCCAAAGAGTGAGGACACGTTTGAGCCTACCTACTGCTTAATTCCCCGTCTAGGTTTACTTGCATCTGATTTGATCGTTCCACCGGGGAACAGAAGATTCCATCCTTCATTCTGCAAGGTCTTCTATGTTCTAGTATACCTGAAGTTTGGAGTATGTCTGTGTCCTGAACAGGGTTAACCCTAACAGTGAGGTCTCCAGATTTACTTCTTGATTTTCAGCATCTAGGAATACCTCATGTAAGTTTGGATGATACCGTTGACCACGCTGTGTGAGGTTTTAGACTTCAGGAAGGTGACTAAGAGGACCCTGACTCCACACTGTACCTGAGGATATCCTGGCCTGCAATCCACTACTATCCTTCTCACTACTGGATGAATGTGGACCCTGATAAGGAGCCTGGAGACCGAGATGGATGTACCCCTTTGCTGATCGGCAGTCCCCGTTGGGTGTTGGTGGTTCTACTACTTCCCCTTCAGGGAAGCCATCACGGTTGATTTCAGGTTGATTTCCTGATAGCCTTCTTTGTTATAGAGAACGACTTAGACTGCCTTTTGGTTTCAACCTCCAACGGCTTGTATCTTACGGTGTTTGACCGGAAGTTTCCAGGAAATCAAACCCCAAAGGGAGATTCCTGACAACAGTTGACTCGTTTGCCTCCCTTCTTGACAGTGAAGATAGGATCTTGCTGTTCTGCTATTGTTTCATGCATAGCTGAAGCACCCTTTGTTGTGCTTTCTGAGCAACTTCCACTTACAGACTATTGCCACTCTGATCTTGTTCTTCCTTGGCATGGTTACCCAACAAGTAACTAGACTGGTATGCCAGGTAGCTGTACAGCTGAAAGACCTGACTGGCTTGGCCACCATCCAGGTCTCCCTCGTGGGGTCACTTGCTCCTGGTGCGGGAAGCAAGGCTTTCCATGATATAGACCCTGCTAGTTCTATATCTTCCAGTGAGACTCAGAATCCTCTGGATTACTATACACTTCCTCTCTGGCCTCCTGAGACCAGGGCATGGCGAAAGTTAAGTGCACGTGAGGTGTGGGAACATTTCCACCAACTGCACACTGTTCATGTGATGCTTTTTCTTTCTTTTTAAATGTCTCTTGATATGCTGTACAGTATCTTGCAATAAGGATGCTGGATCCTGGGTTGATACGCGGTCCTTCCCTCTTTCCCTTCGACCGAGGGATGCCACAGCTTGGAACGAGCTATTAACGAACAAGATATCCAACACGGTTGTCCTCCCAAAGGGTAAGACTACCGTAATCTTCTCCTGTTAATGACTCCTTCCAGTTTGCACATTGCCTGGCTAGTTTTTTTTTGTCAGGCCTGAAGAGAGTGTTGAGGCAGCCAGCTGTGCCCAAATAAGAACACCTGTAGCCCTTTGTTTTGCCACAAGACCTCTACTGTACGTAAGGTCCTGAAACTGCCTTGAATATGTGGCAAGGCTAACCTCTATCTAATAAACTCGCAGTGACATTCTCATACAGCCCAGCGACGGTACTTGCAGGAACAAGGATCTGCCTAAGTGTGTATCTCCCCCTCTGCTGGGTCTCATGCCAACCTGCCATCTCACCTGATGGCTTGACTACTTGTCATGGTTCTATCTGATGAACTCAGGTCTTCATCCCTCTTTATGCTTTAAGTCAAAACTCTGCTTTTGGCTAAGAATATTGGAGAGCAGACTCTTTCCTTGACATGTTCTTCTTAAATAGGTGGTCTACCGATGAACCAGATGTGGTGCTGCTTGACTCCAGCATTGTCTGCTCTAGGGAGTCTAAGAGGGAATGAAATGTGTTGGCGGGAAGGAACGTACATGCCAACGGCCTCATACCTGCACAGGACCTCCCAATGTTAATTTAGGTAAGGCCCTGAATCCTGTTCCATAATGTAGGGACGCAGCCCACTTCTCTACCTGAAGTGTACTGTTTGAGATTCACACCCAGAACCTCAGTGCTGGTAGACAGAAGTGCTACTCCTGTGCGCCCCGAGCTGTCATTCCTGAATTTACATATAATTCTGTTGACCGCCCCCTACTGGGTTACCATGGTCAAATAGACTCTGTTGCTCCCTGAAAGGAGAGAACTTGGCTTGAGCATCAGATAATGATTATGGTTCCTTCCATTATCCTCTATGTTTTTCCCAGGATTAACCTGTCGCTCCCCATCTGTTACTTTGCTTACCCTCTGGTCCTTGGTGATTCACCTTTTGAGAGAGGTATGTGTCGCCTTGTGGGATAACTCATCCGGGTTAACTGACCTGCCCGGACTAGCAGCTCAACGGTATACCATTCTGCCTCCACCGTGGCTGAATTGTCTCAATGGCCACCTTATTCTGCTCTTGGGACCCAGGCTACTGAAATTATTTTAACAGGTGACTGCCACGTGCTACTCAATTGTAGTATAAGTTTTCCTCATTCACATTTGTTCACTGTTCCCGAGTCCCTGCAAAGGATATTGATTCTGTAGGCAGACATCACCCCTGGTTCTTCTGGTGGAAACTCCTAGACCGACCTCTTTGAGGTAGAGGTACCCCTTAACAACTTTGGTTGTTGTTGGTTTCAACAATTCCCCATGGAGATGGAGTTTCTCCAGCCAGATCCTCAAAGGTGGTCTTCTTGGTCCCCACTACAGACGGATGTCTTAGTTATAGGAAACGTCCCTGAGCCCTTGTCACTTGTTTACACTTACTCCTTTTGAATATGATGTTAACTCATCGTGCACCGTCAGTGGACAATTTTATTAAAGTCATCGGACCCAGGGTTCTCGTCTTATTCCACCGGTAACTCTGTTAAGTCGGTGCCACCTCCGTCTTACCATATGGCAACTCGACGATCAGGCCCGTCCAGTCAATTGGGCCTAC
>BLSH010222839.1:196237-209344 GCA_018402905.1 Glandirana rugosa | reverse complement strand
GCGACAGACTAAAAAGAAGTGTGAAGATGAAGAACACTTCTTTTTAGTCTGTCGCTTTTCATATTGCCGCTAATGCTTGCACATCTGCTATTCACACACATGTGTTCTGCACCAGAACAGATGTTCTTCACACATTACATCTTTTCTTCATACATCTGGAAATAGAATAGAACACTTTACCTAAAACCGGGGAGAAACCATACACATGCACTTGAAACATCTGGATAGTGTGTTTGAAAATACAGCATAGAGAAGAGCATGCATATGGTTTCGCTCTTCACACACAGTTTCCAGATGTTTTCAGAACAGTGATATGCCGGGCGGCATAAAATCTACCTAAAATCGGCCTAAAATATCCTTCTATTTGGGTTCGGAATACCCATCGGAGCCTCCACGTCATCCCAACTTCAAGGTACAGCCCGGGTCTCCGTGCTCCGGTACTTCGGTCCGCATCCCCGAAAATCGAGGCCGCAGCTTCGGCCTAGCGCGGCAGCGCTACAGCCACAGGCGGCCCAGAAGAGTAGCCCAGCCTCCGCGATCGTTCTCGGTTCGGACGCCCAGAAGCACATCCTCCTCCCCTACGCATTCAGTTACCTTCTGTTCCCCGCTCACGGCCTCTCTGGTCCGCATTGCCGCAACTTGAGGCCGCGGCTTGGGCCTGCATCGGCTTCACAACAGCTTTACCCAACTCAGACGCTCCTTCAGTTCCCGGGACCATTCAGGACACCGATGCCCTGCAGCACCTCCTTATCCTTCAGGGATGGCCCGTAACATACCTGCTGCGACCCCGGATCTCAATTATTGAAAATCGAGGCCGTGGCTCTGGCCTAGCCTTGTCTACCTAGCAGCCACAGCCGCACAGGCAGCTCTGTCAGCCCTAGGGTGAACTCCACACGAGCATAAAAAACCGGGGAACACGGAATAAAATCGCCACACTCTGCCAAACTTTCAGACAAGAGGCATTCTCCCTGACACCTGAGGCCAAAAACCCAGATTCGCAAAACCCCTATGGGTATAATCTATATACATTAGGACCTAGGATATTCTCTGCACACGCCCTTTCTTTTGAGGTTCAACTAACCTTCGCTCCTTTCCCCATGCCAATTTGGGTCACTGGTCCTCCCTACAGGAAGATGGAACGTTGCCTGGAAAAACAAACGCAGCGGACAACGGCTTCTGCCACTACAAATACCGAGACCGCAGTTTCAGCCTGCTCATCGGCAGTCAATACTTCACAGTCTCCGCTCCCAAGGGACACCTCCTCCACATCATGCCTCCCAGGGGAAGCCCCAGACAACTCCGACATGGACACGGGTTCCTCGCAAGCGGGCGGCCTACCTACCAATAATCCCGGAACCACCTCTGACATAGCTCAGGCCGTGGCAGCTCTACTATCCCCCACCATAGAAGCGGCTGTGGAGAGGGCTGTTAGCGCTGGAATGGCCTTAATGAGAAAAGAGCTTCAGGATCATTCCACCAGACTCAATGAGGCTGAATCCCGCATATCAAACATCGAAGACGAGGTGTACCAGCTTCATAACTCGGAACAAGCCCAAGACAAAACCAATCAGCTTATCGCTCAAAAATTGGAAGATCTGGAAAATCGCTCCAGAAGAAACAATTTACGTTTCATGGGAGTTCCCGAATCACTCCAAGCACACAAACTCAACGAATTCTGCGATCGTCGCATTCCAGAAGCACTGGGCCTTCCTGCCCCTGCCACAGTGGAAAGGGCTCATCGAATAGGCCCTTCGGGCACCGATCGCACAAGCCCAAGACCCATCATTGCAAGATACCTTAATTATGCTGAAAAAGCAAGCATCCTGCAGAAATACAGACAAGCACGCTCCCTCCAGATCGATGGCGTCAAAATCCTAATATTTGCAGATTATTCCATCGAGGTGTCCAAGAAAAGGAAAGCTTTTCAAAATGTCTGCTCACAACTATACCAACATCAAGTGAAGTTCACCTTGGCCTTTCCTGCAGTGCTTCGTGTTCAAGCGTCAATTAACCTTCCAAGACCCCCAAGCGGCTGAACTCTTCCTCCGCTCTCTTCGGGCCCCACCTCATCAGGTCTCAGGTTCAACATCCTCGGCCATTCCTCGATCCATGGAACAAAGGAGCCCACGAAAAGACTCCCCCAAGCCCCTAAGGGTCTCTAGCCACAACTCCATCGGTCAGCGGGACCCACGTCACTGACCAGGTCATGCCAGACCTCAGGTGCACACACGCCCTGCCATCGCAGGGGATTCCTCCCAACCCTCCAGAAGGTGGACTATCGCTTCTCTGCTGGGGTTCTGTAATCTGTATTGTTGGTGTTTTAGATCCCTATGTTTTCTCCATGGCTGTCTAAGTGACAGGGGACGCAAATGCTACTGATATAACAAGGTGACACCTTTCTCCGCATATGGTGCTGCTGTGGTGGTCCCCCCCTCCAAAATTGCCCCCCTCCCCAGGGCCGGGACCCCCCTCCCTGTATTCCACAGTTCTCCAGGCTGCAGGTGTCAAGACACGATGTCTCAAGTGGGCCTCAGGAGTCTTTGTCACTCCTTCCCTACCCGAGCTGCCCTATAGGGAGCAGCCGTTACACAGCTTACCCATGCGGAAAAAAGTGAAGCTCAATGATTGTTCGCTTTTTGGTTATGTTCATTTGTTTATTAATGTTCACCCCCCTCCATCTATTCCCACCTGTCTCTACTATCCCACCGATCAACTATATCCCCAAGCACATTATGGGTGTTCCCAATCCACGCCACCCGGGCATCCTCAACTTTACCCACTCTCTCCTCAGCCCATCACGGGGAGACTAACCCCAACTCCTCAAATCCCTCACCATAGTTAGCATTCATAAAAATAGTATCATGGAATGTGAAAGGCCTTAGGTCACCTCAGAAAGGAATTAAAATCCTCCGCCACTTGAAACGGCTTAAAACCGATATTGCCCTTCTCCAAGAATCCCACCTCCCCTCATCAGACTTCCATCGCATGCGCAAGCTCTGGGTGGGAACGGTTCTAGGATCTCAAGCCATAGGACGTAAAGCGGGAGTCCTTATACTGATTAATAGAAACCTACCGTGTACAGTTACCTCGGTGGAAACTGATCATTTTGGGAGATTGGTTACGGCCCAGCTTTGACTAGCCAATAAAGACTATCTCATCTCAAATGTTTATGCTCCCAACGGTCCCAGCAAGACTTTCTTTGGTGAGATGGCGGTGTTTCTACTAAGGAACCCCCATCTTCCCCACGTGGTGGGGGGGACTTTAATGCCATAATGGACCCTCTGGAGGACAAATCCTCCCCAAAATGTACTCACCCCCTACGCCCCGACCCCTATGCCACGCTATTTCCCGACACTATGCGCTCTCTCCATCTCGTAGACACTTGGAGATTACTATACCCGACAGATAAAGAATTCACGTTTTTCTCGCACCCACATAATACTCTTACACGGATAGATTATTTTTTCTCCACGGACCTTCTAGTCCCCCTTTTGAGAGAGGCAGACATTTACCCCATAGCAATTTCTGACCACGCTCCGATCTCCATATCCCTCCTTCTCGCTGACCGCCCGAAATCTCAGAATCTATGGAGATTCCTTTCCTATTCACAACACAACGAGGACTTTATTAGCTTTTTAAATGAGGAATGGCGAGAATTTAGTTCACATAATGCTGCACATGCAGAGGAACCCAATCTCTTTTGGGAAGCCGGAAAGGCTTTCCTGAGGGACTGCATCATCTCCTACACAGCCTCATATAAGAAAAGCCTGCTCTCAAACTATAAAACGGCTTAAAAACGCCCAAGCATCCTTATCCCACTCTAACACTTCTGATTCGAGAACCGAATGGCTACTAGCCAAAAAAGCTTTTGAGGCCTGGACCGACAACTTAGAACTACTGCACAAATCACAATTTGAGGCTACTATGCACAAATATGGCAATAAGGTGGGTAAACTATTAGCCAGACTCTGCAAAAGCCCTTACTCCCCCACTCACATCACATCCCTACAAGACCCCTCGGACGCCATACGCTCAGACCCCAACGATATAAGTCAAATTATGCCTCGTTATTACGAATCTCTCTAGATCGGATGGATCTTCCGCTCTCGCTCATGGGGAGGTGCCACTTGATCAAGATGGTCAGCTTCGGCCGTCTATTATATCCTCTTCAGACCATACCTTTGTTACTGAAACATAAAGATATCCAGACCTTAAATAACGCCATATCCAATTTTCTTTGGAAAAAGAAGCGACCACGCATAGCATTTCCCAGACTGTACCTCCCCAGGAGCGAGGGAGGTATAGGCCTACCCAACATTAGGCTATACAGTGTTGCCTGTCTTCTCCGTTACAGCATGGACTGGATCAAGCAATCCTCTCGCTATTCAAATTTACAGTTGGAATCTTCAATGGTTTCTCCTATATCGTTAATCGCTATCCTACATGTCAAGTGGAGATCCCTTCCCTCTGCTCTTCAACACAATCTCCTCATCAGAGATACGGCGCTGGCATGGAGAGAATACAGGAAACTCACCGAGGTCTCTCCTTTTATCTCTCCTTACCTCCCTATCAGAGGCAGTCCCAATTTCCCACCGGGTTTAGACCACTAAATTTTCCAACTTTGGGACCAGAACGGTATTGCGACCTTCTCCTCCCTATGTAACAAAACAACAGGTCTGTCGCACAGTTTTACCCATCTGGTCAATGAATACGCTATACCCAAATCCCACATTTTCCACCACTGGCAATGTCTTAATTTTTTACGGACAGCCTGTTCGGAACCTAGTAAAAGGTTCCGAAGGACTTTCATCGAAAGTCTCATACAAGGGGGATCCTATGCCATATCAAACATCTACAAGCCTCTCCTGCTGCTCTCCCTACGTCATACCATTAAGATCTCAGTTGACCACTGGAGTAAACATTTTTCTATTCCGGATCTCTCCGAAAAAATAATGCTCGGATACAAAAAAACGCTCAAAATCACTCCCAACGAGATCTGGAGGGAGACACAACTCAAACTCATACATCGGGCCTTCATCCCTTTCATTATGGACAAGGATTACTCCTCAGCTTCACTTTGTCCTCTCTGCAATCAACCCAAGCCGTCTCTACACCACCGTTTCTGGTCTTGCTCTTACATTGGTGCCTTTTAGGACAAGGTCATCACTTTCATCAATAGTATAACCTTACTAAATCTCCCTAAGGACCCTCTACTCCTAATTTTTGGCCACTGGGACAAACAACATTCTCAAACAATGGACGTCTATTACGAGCCCCTCCATTCCTCAGATCAGAAAGGAGATGATCTCATTGTTTTACAAGGATAAGCTTAACACAGATATCACACATCCTGAACACGCTGACCTATTCCTCCGCAAATGGATGCCCTTCATCACCGCTACTCTACATCAAGCAGAAATTGGGACCCTTTGAGACTCTTTCAGGTTTCAGAGAACCTAGGAACACTTCAGTACATTTGGAATTTGGTGCTACCGGCCAACCCTGGTGTGACTAATGCTGTGACAATGGGAACTAGTTCTAATCCTTACTCCCAATTTTTTCTCAGATTTCCATGTGGACTTCTCCCCCCCCATCCATTTTCTCTCTCCCTCTTAGTTACCAAGTTTCTCTCACCCCTACCATGTTTAAAAATGGAGATCCATCCAACCTCCTATGTATACTACATACGGTTACGTCTCCTATGCCTTGTTGACTCTGATGTCATACATGTTGCAACCTACTATTTTAAAAAAAGTATTGTATGGATCAGATGGATCCTTGTTTGTACTTTGATGCTTTGTCATGCTTCTATACGATCAATAAATTTTCATTAAAAAAAAAAAAAAATCCATATGTTGATTAGCAACATTCTGTGGGTTGAACAACGACGTATTCCTTAGTCCACTGTCTAACACTAATGAGGTGTTAGTACTTGTAATCTCTGGAATCGTTTTTATGTTCAGAAAGTATTTCTTCATATTGAGTTTCCTCATATATTTATGCACGCCCACATACACATTAAACTGGTTGGATGCTTTATCGCACACTTTAGAACCAGATTCAAAATGTTGGTTTCTTTATGTGTTAATTCTACCCCACTAAGGTTGTACTAAGATTATACTTACCTAAAATAAATGACTTGCAAATAATAAAACATACAAGAAATAATTAGTTCAAAGAAACCATAGGGTCAAATAAGAATGAGTGCTTATATGATGTATTAATGTGTAGCTTCCAATTCTCATCAATAATAAAAAGTTGCAGCATCAAATTGTGTCTTATAATATCCAGCTCTTTATTTAAGCCCAACTAAGCTTTACATTTAAACCAGTGTAAATATATTCCAAATACATTAAATTAAAAGTTGGGGAAAGTGTTTCATTTTGTTTTCTTTAGAAAGCAGCCAAAGCCTGGGTAGAAAAGCCTGACTGCTGCTAGTATGTGCATTACCACAGAGGAGAACATCCCTCCTCCTGCTGAGTAAGAACCATAGATCTGCAATTAACTCATGCTGCCTATTAATTGGAGACCTCTAGCTCTGATTGATCAGAGTGTCAGTCTTCTGCATAGAGACTACTGCTTCAATGCAGATAGCAAAGGTCCTTTTCTGAATCATACCAATAGAAGAACAGCATTTTTACTGTGTCTGCTTTCTAAAAAAGAACTAACTGTAAAACGTTGTCTTTGTACACTTTTTGTTTTGATACACCTGGAATGTATTAAGCTGATTTAGGCTGGGTCCATACTTATGTGGTGCACGAAACATCACAATCCGTGTACCTTTCCTGCACCCCATGGCACTTCCCTTGCTATCTGCTGCGGCTGTCAATACCAAGTTAACAACACCCCAAATGGTGGTACACACCGTGTGTTTGCTTGCACTGGATCCCACCAGATCGTATGGTACGAACTGACCATGTGATCCAATTCAGTGCAGTTTCAAAAAAAGTGCATGCACTTCTTGGTGCTGTGTGGTGTGATTTGAGCCTGTTCAAAATGAATAGGCTCAAATAGCACCACACTGAATTGCATGTGAATTAATTGCACAGGAATACGGTGCAGTTCCTGTGCGATTAACAAAACCAAAAGTTTAGCTGGGCTTCAACAATTAAAATAATTTTAATTGTCTGTAAAAAGAAGTCATGGAAAAACAGCCAACACATTACAGGGCAACACAATTCCCACTTCATCAGGGTTAAAAGTAGAAGCAAAAAAAATATTTGCTTATTCTTGTAGCTCTGATGAAGGGGGTGGAGGGGTAATGTTGGCTTGAAACACATCAACATTTTTCATATTACTTTTTTACCAACAATTAAAGTTTACTTGGACTCCTTTATTGGATTTTGGTTTGGTACTTATTTCTGTATTTCTATGGTTTGAGTTACCATTGGGTGCTCCTTGAGGAAAGCCTTGCTGTATGGGAGCTGCCTTGCCAGAGCTATTGAGCTTGTTTGACATTTTAAAAAGTTTAAGAAGTCTAAAAGTTCCCAATGCCTCTTTGAGTATTCTATTTCAAAGTTTATCTTTAACCACTTCAGCCCCAGAAGGATTTCCAGCTTTAGGACCGGAGCACTTTTTTCAATTTGGCACTGCTCTGCTTTAACTGGTAATTGCGCGGTCATGTAATGCTGTATCTAAACAAAATTTGCATCCTTTTTTTCCCCACAAATAAAGCTTTCTTTTGGTGGTATTTGTTCACCTCTGGGCTTTTTATTTTTTGCATTCTAAAAGCAAAAAAACCTAAATTTTGAAAAAATGTTTGGGTTTTTTGGGGTCCTGTACGTGGATAGGCCCCCAAAAAATCTCACACATGGGGTATCCCTGTACTCAAGTGAAGCAGCAGAATGTAGCTTGGGGTGTAATTTCACATATACCCATGGCATGTCTGAGCAATATATCATTTCAGTGACAACTTTGTGTAATTAAATAATATATTCAATGGGCTCAACATGCCTCTCAGCTAATTCCTTGGGGTGTCTACTTTCCAAAATGGGGTCATTTGGGGGGGGGGGGTTGTACTGCCCTTCCATTATAGCACCTCAGGAAATAAGATAGGCAATCATAAAATAAAAGCTGTGTAAATTCCATAAAATGTATCCTAGTTTTTCAACGCTATAACTTTTGTGCAAACCAATAAATATATGCTTATTGACTTTTTTTGCCCAAGACATGTGGCTGAATGCATTTTGGCAAAAATGTATGGCTAAAATTTCATTTATTGTATTTGTACTCAGGAGAAGCAGCAGAATGTATTTTGGGGTGTAATTCCACATATGCCCATGCATGTGTGAGCAATATACAATTTCAATGACAACTTTGTGTAATTTTATTTTTTTTTGTAATTTTTCAATCACTTTTGACAAAAAAATACAATATTTCATGGACTCAACATGCCTCTCAGCAAATAGCTTGGGGTGTCTACTTTCCAAAATGGGGTAATTTGGGGTGGGGGGGGGGGTTGAACTGTCCTGGTATTTTATGCCCAACATCATCCACTCTTCTAACCACTTGAACCACCAAGTCTTTTCTGACACTTTTTTGTTTATATGAAATTTTTTTTTTTTTCCTAGAAAATTACTTTGAACCTCCAAACATTATATATTTTTTTAAAGCAGAGGCCCTACAGATTAAAATGGTGGGTGTTGCAATTTTTTTTACAAAATATTTGCGCACCGATTTTTCAAACGCAATTTTTGGGGGAAAAAACATTTTTTTTAATTTTAATACACAAAGACACACTACATTGCCCAAATGTTTGGTGAAATATAAAAGATGATCTCATGCCGAGTGCATAGACACCAAACATGACATGCTTTAAAAATGACGCACACCCGCAAAGCAGCGACAAAATATATACATTTTTTAAAGCCTTTAAAAGCATTTACAGGTTACCACTTTAGATCTGCAGAGGAGGTCTACTGCTAGAATTTCTGCCCGTGATCTGACATTCGCAGTGATACCTCACATGTATGGTGAATGTGCTATTACACATAATGTATGAGGATTTATATAGTTAATTTTCATAAGCCATTGTTATTAACTTCTGTATTGTTGGTTAGCATACTGCCATCTTGTGGTTGTCTTGTATACTGCACCTTTCCTTTCTGTTTTCCATCTGTGTTCCCTCCCATCTTCTATGGTAATTTCCTTTTCCTGGTTCACCTCACTCTGTCTCATGTGGAAGATGATGGCCCCTCATGTTTAGGCACAATCTACTTGCGTCCTGAAACACATTATCATGTTTTGACCTTCAAAATATTGTCTTTCAATCATCTGCCACATCTTGTTGTCTGCTATACCTCATGCTCGCAATAAAGCCAACGCTGATGGAAAAAGACTTGTTTTGGTGAGTTCAAGCTATCTGATGAGAACGGTCTGCGGTGATTATACAGGCCAGGTATAGAGGTCTCAGCAAGGTATAAGTCACTATTACAGCAGTTGGAGTCAGAATAGTGAAATTGCGATTTACATACAACACGAGATCGACGCTTGCGTTCCCCTTTGCGCGCGTGCACGGGGGGACAGGGGTACATTTTTTTTTTAATTATTCATTTTGCTTTTTATTTTATTTTTACACTGTCCCTTTCATCTTCTTTTTCATCATTTTTATTTTTATCACAGGAATTTTAAATATCCCCTATGATAAAAATAGGTAGTGTTGCATATTTTTTTTTTTAATTTGGGATCTACTAGACTCTAGATCTTTCCTCAGGCCTTAAAGCATCTGACCACACCAATATCGATGTGATAAGAAGCTTTCCCAATTTCCCAGTGGCACTGTTTATATCCGGGGGAAACAAAGTCACGAAATGCCTCCGGTTTCTTAGGCCATAGAGATGATTGGAGTCATTCTAGTCTTCGATCAGCCCTATGGTCAGCTGGCTGAACCACCGGCTGCATTCTCGCATTCCCTGGTGGGACAGGAGAGCCTGGGAACACCAGCAACATACTAGTACGTCACTGATCCTTGTTGGGCATATGTTGTAATGTTCTATTTTCATGCAGCCAGTGGGTTAAATGAAAAAAAGAATCAATCACTGGGTATGCCAACCATTAAAAAACCTCCCTTCATCCACCCACTTCTAATGGTGGGCATGGCCCCTTTTTAAAAATTTATACTGGAGCATTCCACCACAATTTTCACCCCTGCCCCTATGCTCCGGTATATATGCTCTTTTTTTAACTGTGGTGGTGAAATCAACTCCAACAGCACTGGAGTCGCTGCTTTATGTATGGTGGGAGCAAATGCTGTTTAAATTAATAAATCAGTGCTGCAGCTGAATGGCGTACCTGAAAAGCAATAAACAATTAATAAAACACAGTAACATAAAAAATGACATACCAGCTAAGAAGAAAAAATTATAAAACACATTAAAGTGGAGTTCCACCCAGAATTTTTTTTTTTTTGTCATCCACTCTTTTAATACTAAATAGATGTAACCTTTTGTTTCCTTACTTTCAAAACGCCTAGTAATTACATGTATTTTTTACTCATAATTTAGTTTCTCTCCCTGCTGAACTTTTCCATTTTAGGTGAGGGCATCTGAAGCCCATCTGTAGTCTCCTGGCATCTCGTCCTGAAAGGATTGCATGGTGGGTAACCATCATGCACTCCTCGAACTCGGTCCGCCTTAAACGGCATCATTTCCTGTCTGGAAATAACACAATTTTACAGTACAGTGAAGCTCACTGACTGCTGGGAAATGATGAGTCACATCTCCCAGGAGGCCAGGTGAAGCAGGAAGTGAGGAGAAGACCCTAGGACCTAAAAGGGGCAGAATACAGGGACCATCTAGCAACAAGCGACTTAGGGTGAGTATAAATTTTTTTTCCTTCAAAGGTAAGTCTATATAGGCAAGGACTTGAATGATATAAAAAAAATTCTGTGTGGAACTCCGCTTTAACAATAAAACATTACAGGTAAGTAGTAACATAAAAAATGACATACCTGCAAAGAAAACATGATAAATAAACAGTAACAAAATATTACAGGCATGTATAAAAATATTAACAATAGAGATAGAACAATCGAGAGAGAGATTAGAGAGAAAACAAAAGAGAGAGAAAAAAAGAAACGTACAACTGTTTTTGACTTTTTTATTTTATTTTTTTTGTTTCTTTTAACATTTTTATTGTTTTTGTTGTTTTAAAAAAATGTATTTTGTTTTTGTACACCTTTTTTCATAACTAAACTGTAATGGTTCCAGATTTGGGTCTCTCATAATGCACTGGCATCTGTGGAGATCCTATGTAAGTGTGCCTATCACTGTGTCTGCTGTACCCTATGCTAATAATCCACTAGTGTGTGGTAGTGAGTGAAACATTCACCGATCCAGAGACCAAGTTGGTCAGGACAGGAGGGACAATAATTGCAGGTGTTACTCCTGTATCCGTGTCGTCTGCAGACACAGCATCTCTTTTGGGGTGTTCTTTGGCCTGGGGTACCACGGAAGACTTCTGGGAAATGCCTCTCATGCAGCTGGCTCACTGCTTTTGGATTGGGAAAAAAGGGTGTAGCACCAACTGTATACAGAAGGGCTCTGACGATCTCTTCCTGGAATTTGAGGAAGGATCACGTCTGTCCTGAAGCACATAAGCGTTCAGCAGTGCCAATTCAAATAAATATACAGACAAAAGTTGTACCAGCATCTGGCCTTATGGGCAATTAAGTACAGCACCAATAACTGGTGGTTAACTACTTCAATACAGGACGTTTATACCCCCTTCTTGCCCAGACCAATTTTCAGCTTTCAGCGCTTTCACACTTTTTATTATTTTTTTCACAGAAATAGAGCTTTTTTGGTGGTATTTAAGAACCTCTGGGTTTTTTATTTTTTGAGACATAAGTGAAAAATGTGCGAAAATTTTGAAAAACAACACTTTTTTTTAGTTTCTGTGATAAAATTTTGTAAATAAGTAATTTTTGTTCATAAATTTGGGCCAAAACCTATACTGCTACCTATCGTTGGTAAAAATAACCCAAATAAGTGTATATTATTTGGTCTGTGTGAAATTTATAGAGTCTACAAGCTATGGTGCCAATAATTGAAAATTGATCACACCTGATGCACTGATGGCCTATCTCATTTCTTGAGGCCCTGAAATGTCAGGAAAGTACAATACCCCCCAAATGACCCTATTTTGAAAAGTAGACATTCCAAGGTATTTAGTTAGAGGCATGGAGAGTTTTTTTAAAGTTGTACTTTTTTCCCACAATTCTTGGGAAAATTAAGAAATTATTATTATTATGTTTTTTTTTGCCCAAAATTGTCATAACAACAAGTTATTTCTCACACACATCATATGCATACTTCCAATTACACCCCAAAATACATTATGCTACTCGCCCCGAGTATGGCGATACCACATGTGTGAGACCTTTTCACAGCCTGGCCACATAGAGAGATCCAACATGCAGGGTGCACCGTCACGCATTCTAGAAACAGAATTTTCACATCTAATTTCCTAACGACCTATTACATTTTTGAAGGCCCTGGAGCACCAGGACAATGGAATTACCCACAAAATGACCCCATTTTGGAAAGCAAACACCCTAATGTATAATTTATGAGGCTTTATGAGTCTTTTGAATGGTTAATTTTTTTCCACAAGTCTTCGAAAAACGTGGAAAGAAAATTAAACGTTTTTATTTTTACACAAAGTGGTCAATTTGTAAGATATTTCTAACACATAGCATGTACATAGCAAAAATTACCCCCAAAAATATATTCTGCTACTCGTCCCGAGTATGGCGATACCACATGTGTGAGACTTTTTCACACCCGTTTCATGGGCTCATGGATAGACGTCGGGTAGTCTTATGGACTCATGGATAGACGTCGGGTAGTCTCATGGGTTCATGGATAGACGTCGGGTACGGAGTACCCCATTAAAACCCCCATTAAGGTGACAAGACCACGAGGTCCCGGAAGTTTTCACACTATCCATACTTACTTTAAAATACACATTAAATACGAGGATCTTGCGGACTGTCACGAGGGACGTACAAGCCGGAGACATACACCGGTCCCACACTTTTTCAGAGTGTGTACACCATAGCGGTATGAGCCCTGCTCATCGTCTTATATAAAAACCCCCATTAAAAAC
>BLSH010222839.1:166088-178454 GCA_018402905.1 Glandirana rugosa | reverse complement strand
CATTTGTTTCCTTGTCTCTCTTTTTCATGTCCTTTTCCCTCTAGTCTTCTCCTGCTGTCTCCCTACCCTACCTTCCTCCCTTTACCAAGTTAAGTATTATATTAAGCAAAGCACGACTCTACAATGCCGATTATCTAAGCCTTAGTACCAAAAAGAATCTGAGGAAATAGCGATAATTTCAACAACATAACTTGCTCTTTGCACGCTCCAACGCAAAGGGGTATTGGGCCCTCAGGTGGTCTGGGACCCTCCTCTGACACAGTTAGATCCCAATAGGGGTGCCGGGGAGGGGGCCTAGCACCGCCGGGGCCACGGTATTCTATTTTACTTATATTGAGATGTTCAGGATATGTGAAGTGACTCAGCTCGGTTATTAGAGAAAAAGGAGTTAGTCGTGACTTCCAATGTATTGTACAAAAGACATTGTTTTGTGGTGTACTAAGTTGAACAAGAATGTATGTAATGCTCATTTCGTGTATTATTTCTAAAATCAATAAAGAACAATTTTCAAAAAAAAAAAAAGGATCAACAATGTGATGATGAATCTAAATTTTTTCTAGATCGTGTCTTTAACCTATTAAAGAAAAAATCGCACCTTTACTGGCATATTCGCTATTTGGAAGAATATGCCAGGGAAAACATATGTCCTATAGGCCTCAGAGTACAAATTTTCCCCATGTTCAAAGAACCCTCTCCAGAGTTCAGAAAAATATGGGAGAAAACCCTTACGGCATGTAGTGTTGATCTGATGACACAACTCACCACTCAATACCGCCTTGATATGACAAGTCTTGATGGTGAGATAGACCGCTTAAACGCCCAGTTTAAACACATTATTGAGTCCTCCTCATTTGCCCCTAAATGGAAAATGGTTATAGAACGTCTCGAGAAAATAAACAAAGACATCATCATCAAAAAACAAACCAAACTCACGAAGGACAAAATGGCCTTCAGTGAAGGATACGCCTATAAATGGACCAATAGTCTTAAGATGAAACGACAGTTTCCTCGCAAACGACCAATGGCAGATAAAATATATTTTTTTTCCTTCCTTCCTTCCTTTCTGCCATGTTCTCCCCCTTCTTGTTCTACTTTTGTTCTTTATTGCTCATTCTCTTCTTCCATTGCCTTTCTCCCCTTTTCAGTTTCTCCTTCCAACTTTATTTTTTCTCCCCTCCCTGCTTTCATCACCTTTCCCATTTCCACCACTGGGTTACCTCTTTATATGCCTTTTTTGGCGTCTCTGACTGATTGAATTATACCAATCTTTTCTTAATTTAGTTACACAGCTCCCTTTGTCCCCCATGTCCGCCGTGGGGGGATAGCCCCTCAGTGGGCGTACTCTTGACCTTTATGATTGGCTGTGATCATTGTGGGTAAGTTCATATCTTGATTGTTCCCAGTCTTACCTATTCCCTTTTTTTGTGAATACTAATGCTCTGTCATTATTTTTTGTGTAAACATAGTTTTTTTAAAAACAATATAGCTGTATGCTGCTTAAATCTCCTGAAGAAGCGGAAGCCCCGCAAAACCGGTCGAGAGCCTCACACCATCCACAGCCTACATGCTAAGGGTCGGTGGTACCCCTTGTAGGGACCACTCCAGGCATCAGATGTAAAAATTATTGGAGCTTGTATCCAATGCTGTATTTTTTATAGTGTGTTGTTGTATGTCATATTTTTCAAATAAATTGTTTTAAGATTTCTTATATATATGTGTGTTACCTTTGAGTGCCGAGATAGTCCATGCCTATTCTAGTTATGGTGCCTGGGTGCTAGTGGGACACCCATACCCCATACATTCCTCCTTCCAATGTCTCTTTTTGGATGATGGCACACACTACAAATTATAGCTTGCATTACAATTTCTTGGCTCATCCTTTATACCCTCACTGGATAAAGATGATTGGGACGACGTCTGGGATTTTCCTTTTAAATGTTTGGTCTCTATATGGACCATCTTGTGCAATTCAAAATAGTACACAGAGCATATTTCACTCCTCATAGGTTACATAAGATTTATGCAGATGTTTCATCGAACTGCTGGTGGTGTGTTGCCTCACTGGGGTATTTTTTGCAAATCCTTTGGTATTGTCTTAGGATTAGGAATTATTGGGAGGAGGTTTTAGTTCTGATTGATCTGGTTGCCTTCATCACAATTCAACCTTCTATGGAGGTCTGCCTGTTGGGGTTATTTGGAACTCTGGTGCCGACGGTTGCTAGAAGAACATTGATTGGGATACTTATTTTTTATGGCCGGAAAAATATTTTCATGCAGTGGAAAAAACCCTCTCCCCATCTCTGACCCAGTGGAAATGGCTAGTAAACAGTTGACTCCCTATGTATAAAGATACAGTTGTGCTCATAAGTTTACATACCCTGCCAGAATTTATGATTTCTTGCCCATTTTTCAGAGAATATGAATGACCTCTCCCTATAGCAGTAGGAGATGATTTTAGAACAATAATCTGTCCCTCACAGGAGCAGCTGGAACCTCTCCCTCTAGCAGTATGTGATGATTTTAGAACAATAATCTGTCCCTCGCAGCACCAGCAGGAACCTCTCCCTATAGAATTAGGAAATGATTTTAGAACAACAATCTGTCCCTCACAGCACCAGTGGGAACCTCTCCCTATAGCACTAGGAGATGATTTTAGAACAATAATCTGTCCCTCGCAGCACCAGCAGGAACCTCTCCCTATAACTCTAGGACATGATTTTAGAACAACAATCTGTCCCTCACAGCACCAGCAGGAACCTCTCCCTATAGCAGTAGGAGATGATTATAGAACAATAATCTGTCCCTCACAGCACCAGCAGGAACCTCTCCCTATAGCAGTAGGAGATGATTTTAGAACAATAATGTGTCCCTCAGAGCACCAGCAGGAACCTCTCCCAATAGCAATAGGAGATGATTTTAGAACAATAATCTGTCCCTCACAGCCCCAGCAGGAACCTCTCCCTATTGCACTAGGAGATGATTTTAGAACAATAATCTGTCCCTCACAGCACCAGCATGAACATATCCCTATAGCAGTAGGAGATGATTATAGAACAATAATCTGTCCCTCACAGCACCAGCAGGAACCTCTCCCTATAGCAGTAGGAGATGATTTTAGAACAATAATGTTTCCCTCAGAGCACCAGCAGGAACCTCTCCCTATAGCAATAGGAGATGATTTTAGAACAATAATTTGTCCCTCACAGCACCAGCAGGAACCTCTCCCTATAGTAGTATGAGATGATTTTAGAACATTAATCTGTCCCTCACAGCACCAGCAGGAACCTCTCCCTATAGTACTAGGAGATGATTTTAGAACAATAATCTGTCCCTCACAGCACCAGCAGGAACCTCTCTCTATAGCACTAGGAGATCATTTTAGAACATTAATCTGCCCCTCACAGCACCAGCAGAAACCTCTCCCTATAGCACTAGGAGATGATTTTAGAACAATAATCTGCCCCTCACAGCACCAGCAGGAACCTCTCCCTATAGCAGTAGGAGATGATTTTAGAACATTAATCTGTCCCTCACAGCACCAGCAGGAGCCTTTCCCTATAGCACTAGGAGATGATTTTAGAACAATAATCTGTCCCTCACGGCACCAGTAAACTGTACCTAGTCCAGTATCAGATGGTTTTAGAATGCTAAGCTTTCCTCTCACAGGACCGCCAGGAACCTGTCTGTAATGCAGGATGAGATGATATTAGATCGGTAATCTATCCCTCACAGCACTAGTAAACTGTACCTAGACCACTATCAGATAGTTTAGAACGCTAATCTTTCCCCTCACAGCACCGCCAGGAACCTGTCTGTAATGGAGGATGAGATGATATTAGATCGGCAATCTATCCCTCACAGCACTAGTAAACTCTACCTGCTCCAGTATCAGATGGTTTTAGAACGCTATGCTTTCCCCTCACAGCACCGCCAGGAATGTGTCTGTAATGCAAGATGAGATCATATTAGATGGGTAATCTATCCCTCACAGCACCGACAGCGTGCTCTCCCTATACAAGTCTGAGACAATGTGACACGCGGTATACGTGACTCCAGCTCATATTGAGGCTGGGTCACATGATGCACTAGCCTATCATAGCCATGCCATTAGTAGGCATGGCTGTGATGGCTTCTAAGGGCAAACAAGTGAAACGCTTGTTGATTGGCTGCCCTGCAGCTATTCAACAGGAGCCAAAAATAGTCTGGGTCACATGATGTACTGGCCAATCACAGCCATGCCGTTAGCAGTCACGGCTGTGATGGCTTCTAGGGGCAAACGAGTAAAACGCTTGTTGATTGCTATAGAAAAAGTGCAAAAATCACCCGAATAAGGAACCCAGACTTTTTTTCAAATGTCCTGGTTCGGGTTCGGGACACGGACACCCCAAAATCTGTTACGGACCCGAACTGTACAGTCCGGGTTCGCTCAACTCTAGTCATAATCGAAAGCTAGATGCACACTATACAATCAGAATCACATTTTTCCATTAAGATTGAACCAAACAATATAATAGAAGATCAAACTTAGGAGGTAAAATTAGTAGGTAATCAAGCAGACCCTGGCACTACATGGTTTGGGTAAATATTAAGGAAATGTGACCCCAAAAGATGGAGAGTGTATATGGGAGATTACATGTCAGGAGATACAGTATTTTGAGCTGATGACTTTACATTTTTTTTTGGGGGGGGGGGGGGTGGAATTAGATTTGACATAATAATAAGGCCTCATGCACACTGCACAATTTGGAACACACAAATAACTTTACAAAAGTTTGTGTTTTTTTGGGGGGTAAGGACCAAAATGTAGCTCAACAAAGTCATTGTGAAGTTACCAGGCTGGGTGTGTATGACACAGGATAACATGCTGGGGAGGTTAGTATAGGAAAATAGGCGTTTAGAGGAAAAAAGGAGCTGAAAAACCTTACAGCATGCATGAGGCCAAAGAAGACATTTTTACAGCATATTCAAATCCTATGTGTTCAAAAGATGGAAAATACAGCATTAGCAAGCACAAACACACAATGTGGTATTAATATGAAACATACCTTAACCTCCCCAGCGGTATTCCCAAGTGTGTCTCGGGGTGGAATTTCAGTACCATTAGCGGTAACCCCGAGCCACACTCGGGATTGCATCGCTGGATCCAAGGCAGCGTTACTCACCTTGTCCCCTGGATCCAGCGATGTCCCCCGCCGTGTCTGCGGGCTGTGTCCTCCGCCCGATGCCTCTGCGTGCCTGGCTCCGTTCCCAGCGAGCGTCGCGTCAAACGGGGGCAGAGACCAGCGCCAAATTCAAAAAGTGAAACACACAGTAAACATACAGTACACTGTAATCTGTAAGATTACATTACTGTATGAAATCATTTCACATCCCCTTTATCCCTAGTACTTTGTCCAGTGCCCTGCATGCACTTTTATATTATATATGCCATTCTTTCTGCCTGGAAACTTGAGAATGTCCATGGCAACCAAAAAGTGTCCATTTACGTCAAAAGTGGTTTTTGATCAGCTAGAAACTCTGATAGTAAATAAGAATCATTTGCAGAATTGAGTGATACTGTTTTTTGGGGAAATTTATCATCAGACACTGAAAGTGACGACAGCAACAATTCTGCAACTGAGCAAATTTCAGTGTTTTTGGTTTGATTACATTATTGAATAAATTTTATTACTATTACGTTATTATTTTTGATAATTATTTTTAGTTATTTATTATATTAAAAGTTATGATTTCATGTTTCATACTTTATCATACCCGGGATGTCTACTAGACTCTTGTTTGGACAGATTTAAGCGAGTTATTCCGAAGAATTACAGGCCTACAATATAAAACGCCAAATTTCCATGCAAAATAATGTACCGCTTTCAGCACCAAAAATCTGAAATACTCATACCGCCAGGGAGGTTAACCACTTCAGCCCCGGAAGGATTTCCCAGTTTAGGACCAGAGCACTTTTTGCGATTCGGCACTGCATCGCTTTAACTCACAATTGCGCGGTCGTGCGACATTGTACCCAAACAAAATTTGCGTCCTTTTTTTCAGGCAAATAGAGCTTTCTTTTGGTGGTATTGAATTGCTTCTGTGTCATTTCTGATCACCGCTATAAACAAAAGAATAGAAACAAGAGAAAAAAAACCCTAGGTGGGACTTTAACCGGGAAGACCAACTCAACAAGAAAAAAGGATGTGCATACATAAAACGTATATTCATTTATTGGTACAGTTAAAAATCATCATTAGAGCAAAATAATGATACAAAAATTGGACACATAGGCATTGTACAATGAGACAACCAAAACAATGCCCCTTATACATACATATGAAAATTACATTGAAGATAAAAGGACCACTGATCTGCCAAAAATGAGCGGGCAGAAAGCAACCCAACGCGTTTTGATGTTTTATAGTAGATATCTTCCTCAGGGGTGAGTGGTCAATATTTAAAAACAACTCATCTAAATAAATATTTTAAATATTGACCACTCACCCCTGAGGATGTTTTGGTTGTCTCATTGCACAATGCCTATGTGTCCAATTTTTGTATCATTATTTTGCTCTAATGATGATTTTTAACTGTACCTATGAATGAATATACGTTTTATGTATGCACATCCTTTTTTCTTGTTGAGTTGGTCTTCCCAGTTAAAGTCCCACCTAGGGGTTTTTTTCTCTTGTTTCTATCCAATTACCTGGGATGGGGATAGACTAACTCCAATTCTCTATGCTTAAATAACCTTGATTGCCCAAGAAATATAACCTCTATCTATAAACAAAAGAAGAACGACAATTTTTTAAAAAAAACAGTTTTTCTTACTTTTTGCTAAAATACAAATCCAAAAAAAAAATATAAAAAAAACATTTTTTTCATCGGTTTTGGCCGATTTATATTCTTCCTCATATTTTTGGTAAGAAAAATTGCAGTCTGCGTTTATTGATTGGTTTGTGTAAAAGTGGCCGCGTTTACGGATGATGAGAATTAATTTCTGGGGATTTAATTATTTTTTTTTTTTTTTTACTAGTAATGGTGGCGAGCTGCGATTTTTAGCGGTACTGCGATATTGGGTCGGACACGTCGGACCATTTTGACACTTTTTTGGGACCAATGACATTTATACAGCGATCAGAAATTTAAATATCTACTGATTACTGTGTAAATGTCACTGGCATTGAAGGGGTTAACCTGCAGGGTGTAGTGAAGGGGTTAACTATATTCCCTGGGTGTGTTCTAACTGTGGGGGAGCTGGGCTACCATGGGCATAAGAGATCTAACTGATCCCAGTGACTTGTTTACATCGGCAGTTCCCCGTTCTTTTGCTGTGGCCACTCATCGCAGCTCGCTGGCGGACATTGGGTCCGCCCGAGCCGCGGGCACACTCCACAGGAGTACGGCGGCCACCCTCAGATCGCCACTTATTTATGGTGATTCGTGGGATGCAGCCACATTGCCACCGTGAATATACGATAGGCAGTGTGGAAGTAGTTAATATAGTCCTTCTGCAGCACCTGAATGATGGCTGAGCAGGTCTCAGGGATAATGACTCCAAGAGCCTGGGGGGAGATCCCAATAGCAAACTTCAGGTCCTGGAGGCTTCTCTCTGTCGCCAGGTACCGCAAGGTAGCTATGAGCCTTTGCTCAGGGGTGATGGAAAGACGCATGCATGTGTCCTGCTTCTGGATATAGGGGGACACCAATGCTAGGAGGTGGTTAAAGCAGGGATCCGTCATCCAAAGATAATTCCTAAAATCATCAGGATTATTCTCCTGTATCTCCCTGAATAAAGAAATATGACCTAATTGGTCACAATTAAGCAACCAATTTTTGGTCCAACAACTCCTCTTTCTCCTCTTCCTGCAAAGGACTTGGGTTCAAGCAAAGACTCCAAGCCCAACAACAGCAAGATTTCTCTCTCTAGTTCTCAACGTGGCTGGTTGATGAATGACCGATCAGTAAAGATCTGAAAATCATGAATCAACGCTTACCAAACTTCTGCTAACACGAAATTAGTGGAAGGGGCCCAAAGGGTGAATGAACTTACTCTTTATATGCTCATAGCATGTCACTATGTTTTCCTTTGTCGAATGATAACTTTACTCACGTCAGTGCACTAGATAAAATCACAGACAGCCGAATTTGAGAAAAGTTGAACGTGTTATCGCATTGTGTGTACGAGGCTTAACAAGGCACAAGAAAGCAAAACCCAGGGTGAAAGTCCAGGGATCAGAAGAATGCCCAAACAAGCTAAATTTGGATTGAACCTTAATGGCCGGTACACACGGTACAATTTGATCGTCCGAAAACTGTCGTATGACAGCCTGTCGTACAATAATCTGACCGTTAGTACGAACCATTCGACAGCCGATTTTGAATTATCGTCCAACAGAAGTCATATGAGCAAACTAGAAAACTGTTGTCTGCCAACACAGCATTGTCTGATTTTCGGCTCGTGTGTACAGAAGGTGGACAAACAAAAGCTGTAAGTACAAACACGCATGCTCGAATCCAGGAAGTGTTCGGTCGTGTAAACCTGCTTCTGTAATTCACAATTCACATTCACCTGAACTTCCTCTTTAAATGCTCGTAACACGTCACTATGTTTGGCTTTGTCGAATGATAATTTAACTACCATCAGTATAGGAGACAAAATCACAGACAGCCGATTTTGGGAAAAGTTGAACGTGCGGTCGTACAACAATCGCTTTGTGTGTACAAGGCTTTAGCTCGTTCCTAATGATCAACACTATTTCTAATTCTGACTTAACAATCTTGTTGGTTTTGAAAACTCTATAACATTTTCAATGTTTAGTGACCTAGACTGGGTTTACGGCCAAAAATATAATTTTTTTTCTCATCTGTCCACAAAAAGTTTCCAATAAAATCATGAGACGTTGTGGTCTTTTTCCTGCAGGAGCTTCCCTTTCTTGTATTTTAATCTCCCATGAAAACTACTCCTATTCAATGTAAAAATACTCAAATAAAGTCAGCTCTCTTTCAGTGAAATTTAAACAGCTGCACGTAATAAGTGTAGATATATAATACAGCACTAAGCATATTACGAAAAATTAATTAAAAGTTGATAAGTCCATAAAATTGTTAAAAAATCCACACTTTTGTAGTCACTGTGACGGTGCTTCCAAATGAGGCATGCAGGTGTGCTGTGAGCGATCCCTCCACCAAAGACACACACAGCCGCTCACCTCCTTAATCAGACATATTGGTCTAAATGCGCATTCCCCTTAGTGGAGACACAATTCCTCCGATGGATAGTTATTGCCTAAAATGGAGTTCCATCTGTGACACATATATGGAGACATAATAAAACAACATCTAGTGCTCTCTACTTAACGTATAACATTTATTTGAATAGAGTAATCATACTTACAAGTCCAGCACTTGTCACAAGTGCATAAAAAGAGTGTTCCTGCATGATTTGGAAGTACCTGTCAGAGTGACTATGAAAGTGTGAATTTTTTAACAATTTTATGGATTTATGAACTTTTCTTTCAATAGATTTTTATTCAGTTTCTTGCAAAATGAACATAGCAACAAAATACAATAAAATAATAAGAAAAAAAAAAAGAGGAAAAACAAAAATATTTTTAGCAAGTCAGATAGCAAATCGACATATGACAAGGTATTCAAGTTTTTGTTGTACCACATTAAACTGTTTCTAGTTAAAACACTAACAAACGGCAATTCTAGAAACTAATTAGTGTCGAAAACCTGATGCAGTAAGTAAGGTAGACATCGGGGAAAACACCCCATGGCCTACTGGAAGGATGTAATGAGGGGCTCCCACTTCCAAAGCACCCCATAAAGGGAACATTCTGTGCGAAGGGAGTGAGGGCCGCCCAAGAGTTCGAGTACAAAATGGTTACTTACTTCCTGTTGTCAGAGGAAATATTGAAGGAGGTTAACTGTATCCAATAACCCTCTGTTTGGGGCTAACGGCCCGTTGATGTGACAGGCTATATAAAAGCTATCCACAGAAAGCAAGAAGTAAACTCAAGAGGGAAGGGAAGAGACGAGGAAGAAAAGAGCAAGAGAAAGAGAAAGGGGAAGGGTGAAGCAGCCTTTGTTGGTCTACAAGTTGTGTCCAGGAATTAAGGAGATCCCAACATAATCCGCCCAGGGTTCCCATATTCCCTCAAACCGTTTGGTGGTGTCTGCTAG
This sequence comes from Glandirana rugosa, assembly GCA_018402905.1. Taxonomy (NCBI): domain Eukaryota; kingdom Metazoa; phylum Chordata; class Amphibia; order Anura; family Ranidae; genus Glandirana; species Glandirana rugosa. The sequence goes on along the minus strand of BLSH010222839.1, from coordinate 168,284 downwards.
GATGCTGGCTAACTTTTCCTGGGACACAATCCAGGAGATTTTCCGAACAGATTCTGCAAAAGACACCTTTGGTTTTTTCCAGGATTTTGCAATGATAAGTGTGGCCCCTGTTAAGATGAAGTGGGCTAATTTCCTTTTAGGCTTAGATAGATTTTGGATATAGGAGTTCAGTAAAGCTATCTCCGGGGTCCTAGGAACCTGAGCTTTGGTCAGTTTGTCTATGAGGTTAAAAATTTTCCTCCAGAAGGATCTGATCCTCGGACATTCCCACCAGATATGCGGCATTGAGCCTTGGAGTTCACAACCTCGAAAGCACAGGGGATTAGCTGTGGGATATATGCGGGCTAGTTTAGCAGGGGTGAGATACCACCTAGTAATGACCTTTATGCTTGCTTCCATAAGTACAGTGTTTAAAATGCCTCTGGAGGAGTCATTTAGGGCTTTATGCCATGTTTCTAGGTCCCAGGAGAACTGGAAGTCCTCCTCCCACTGTTTCATATATGGGGCCTTTTCTTTTGAGTGAGTGAGGGCCGCGTATACCACCGAAATGCCTCCTCTCTGCTCCGTGGCCATGCCACACCATGTTTCGTATTCAGAAATTCTAGGGGGGAGAGGTTTCTCTTTCCAGATATGTTTCAGAAAGTGGGAGATTTGTTGAAATCTGAATTTTTCAGAGGTAGGGATATCAAGTTTGCTTACACAATAGGCCAAAGAGATGGGACCCGAGGGGGAGAAGTAGTGCCCTATGCGGTACAGCCCCTTGTCCAGCCACCATTGGAAAGCTTTAATGTCTAAGCCAGGGGGGAATTCCTGATTATGGAATATGTGGGCCAATGGGGTCAGGGTGGAAACCAGTTCAGGGTGGTGACGTAGGGAATCCCACAGAGCAAAGGAGTGTGAGAGGGTTGGGGATAGGATTGGCGGTCTCTTCTTCGGGGGAATCCAGAGAAGAAAGTCAATAGTGTGATGTGGAACTGCCTGCCTTTCAATCTGAATCCAGTCCGGCTTTTCGGCCCTCGAATAGACTCTGGAAAGTTGGGCTAGCCTAGCTGCCTGGAAATATTTATAAAGCGAGGGAAGCCCCAACCCCCCTTTCCTCCTATGGCGATATAGTGTACTTTGAGGTAGCCTAAATCTGGAGCCACCCCAGATAAATTTAAGGATCTTGCTTTGGAGATATCTAAGGTGGTTTCTTCTAATGGGTATCGGGAGGGCCCTGAAAAGGTAAAGGATCCGCGGGAGAAGAGTCATTTTGATTGCGTTAATTCTAGCCAGCCAGGAGAGATTACATTTAGGGCAGGGGTGTGGCCTGAGGAGAGGCAAGGTGGACGCTTCTTCACTGAGCTCTGCAGCACCTCTCTCCTATCCAAGGCCATCTAGCCCAATGGAGGACGGGTGAGATACCACAAAACACGGGGGGGGGGGACTCACCTATATCCCAGCCACCTCTTGGACGTTAGGTGACCCCAGCCTCCAGTGATTCCTGTCCCCAGTCAGTCCTGTCCCCCAGCCAAGAGCCAGGCCGTCTTTCTCTGGCATCAGCAGGCCCATCCCAGAGGACTAGCACCTGCAAAGTATTGGGCCACCTATCATCCATCCCCCCTTAGCCTTCTGTGGGATCAACAGCCCAATTTACACCCAATCGCGGCACTCGATCCGGGCCGCGGCAACTAATTGAGGCCCCGGCTTCAATTGCGGCCTACATGGAAGAATAAGGCGGGCACCATCTTGTGGCCAAAAAAGAGTATAACACCCAAATTTTCTCCACATACACAGAGGAACACCCATAAACTACAAACCATAACGCAAGAGGCCATCACGTCAATAAATTACACTGAAAATATAAGACTTATAGCCCAGAGAATATAAAAGTCACATTAAATAACTGCACTACCGGAGAACGCAATACCAAACATCAAATACCCACAAGGAGACACATACACCTCTTTTAAACCCACAATATGAGAAAAAACCGGTGTTCTACCACGGGCGGAATAAGAAGGTACATCCGGCGTTAACTTCGGCCCCGGAGTTAATCAACGGCGCCGGGCCTAGCTCACGGCGCTAACCCACATTTAACCCGACAACTAGGGTGTCTTCCGATTCCCCCCTACCTACTATCCACCGGGTTATGAAACGTCCACGATCAGGAGACCCTACCCGGACGACTACGGTCTCTTTCTGCCGGACCGAGAA
>BLSH010222839.1:108479-125550 GCA_018402905.1 Glandirana rugosa | reverse complement strand
GAAGGAATTGCTGCGTTTGTTGAAATTGCTGTTCCCTGGTTAGTGTGGTTTGCACTTCATCTTCCACGTTAGAGACGCGGTTTTCCAGCTCACCTATTCGTTGGGTGTGATCCTGTATGTCTTTCTTGAGTTGTGCCATGCCAGTCGCTATGGCCCTTTCAACTGTCGCAGTGATGGTAGGGTTGAGTAAAGCTGCCACCGCTTGGGCCAGTCGAGTGTATTGGTCCTCCGTAGTTTCTATCCTCCCCGCACTCGGAGAAAACAAAGGGGGAGGTGCCGCCATGTGCTGCATTTGCGATCCATTTTCAGCGGCCGGATCCATAGTTGAAATGTCCGAATGAAGGTTCGGTGTCGTTGTTTCCAAATGAAGGTTCGGTGCCACTGTTTCCGAACGAAGGTTCTGTGCCGCTGTTTCCGAACGAAGGTTCGGTGCCGCTGTTTCCGAACGAAGGTTCGTTGCAACCGAACGAAGGTTCGTTGCAGCCGCTTCTGACCGAGGATTTGGCGCCGCGGCCGGCCCGCCGTGTAGAACGAATTTGTCCATCTCCGGATGGTTCCCGGGCGTGCTCTAGTGAGCAGGGTATCCAAGTAAGGCTCGATGAGCGCTCAGATCGGTATATTACCGAATTTATAGGCCGATGTATACCGGAGCCGCCGTCCCTCACTCCTTCCTCATCAGGAGCCGGAACCGGAAGTGGCAAGTTGGTTTTGTCCCTGGGCACAAAGCGAGGGACAACACCATTAAGGCCATTAACATCCACCACCTGATCACAACGACACAACAGAAGGGGTTCTTTTTGTCCTTAGATGCAGAGAAAGCCTTCGATAGGGTAGCCTGGGACTATTTGCTGGCAGTCATTGACAAGCTGAGTTTTGGCCCACGCTTGTTGGGTCTAATAGCAGCACTATACAGGAACCCAATGGTGAGAATAAGAGTGAATGGCACCCTGTTGGAGGCTTTCACAATCCGCATCGGAACCAGACAGGGATGCCCTTTATCCCCCATCCTCTACGTGCTATTCTTGAAACTGCTACTATGTAGCATAAGGGAAAATAGGGATATCACTGGAATACGATCTTCGTCCAGAGAGTACAAGCTCGCCGCATTCGCGGATGATATCTTACTTTTTCTCACTAAACCCTTAACCACTGTCCCTAACTTGTTACGAGAGTTCAAACAATTTCATAGCATCTCAAATTTGAAGATTAACTTTACAAAGACCGCTGCTCTCAACGTTTCTCTATCTCAAGATACTGTCTCCCTCTGCCAACAAAATTTTCCATTTGTATGGAAGAAAGATTCAACCAAATATCTAGGTATCCAATTACCAACAGATATATCCCAACTGTATACTCGCAACTACATCCCGCTTCTGAACCAACTCACGTTAGGCATGAAGAATTGGAACAAGCCCACCTTCTCGTGGTTTTGGAGAGCAGAGATTCTGAAAATGAATGCCCTCCCGAGGCTCCTATACATTCTACAAATGGTCCCCATACAAGTCCCCCCCCATTCTTTAACTCCTATAAAACCCTATGCACAAAGTTCTTGTGGAAAAATGGGAAAGCTAGGATCAATTATACCCAGCTCACCCTGCCCAAACAAAAAGGAGGCATAGGTCTTCCCGACCTGGCCTACTACTACAAAGCTACACATCTGACCAGAATAGTTGATTGGAATTTGCATAGCTCTCTCAAGGACTGGGTAAAACTAGAAATGACTTTTGCTGACACACACCTTGGGAGTCTCCCCTGGATTTTACCCCAGAACCACCCCCCTGACATCAAAACACACCCTCTAATCAGCGCCACTTTAAAGTGCTTTCACAGAGCATGCAAACAAAACAAGATATCCACAATCAAGGGGCCTCTGACACCGCTTAGACTAAATCCATATTTTTCCCCAGGGATGCAAAGCTCAGTGGCCCACTGATCAAGTACAAGCTCACCAGTTCTACAAGGACAACAAATTAATTCCAATGGACAGGTTGCCTTTGCATGAGGACAGCAACACTATTCCACCCTGGCAGACCTGGCTGATAACACTGTATCACAACTCAATAAACCGGAAGGCTTTGTGCTCTAGAACTATCACACCTTTTGAGTCATTGTGTACAAAAAACTCGCCCATGACTCACCTCATATCCACCATACACACGTCCCTGTTTGCCCATGTCAAAGTTGAGCAGACCAAGACCTGCCAAAAATGGGAATCTGAACTCTCTATACAACTAACAGCTGAAAACTGGGGCAATATATTTGATAACATTCACAAGGGCTCCCTGAATGTCTCCACACAGGAAAATGGATTTAAAATCCAGACGAGATGGTACCGCACCCCAGAAATCCTACATACAATAGACCCGAATGTTACCGACAGGTGCTGGAGATGCCTCAAGGATAGGGGCACCTTAATTCACACCTAGTGGGAATGTTCAGGAATCATCCCATTTTGGAAGGAGGTAAAACAGATCATTCATAGAGTCACAACCTATGAATTGGATTTCACACCGGCTCAATTTTTGCTCCACCCGTCCCCCCTACCACACGTAACATACCATAAGTCCCTGGCAATGTTTATGCTAACTGCAGCAAAACTCTGCGTTCCAGCACACTGGAGAACAAACTCCACGCCCACCGTCAAAGAATGGCTACTGAGGGTGAGTAAAATTGCAGAAATAGAAGAACTCATACATATATCACGGGATACACACAGGAAATACATTACTAAATGGGCATGCTGGAATCACTTCATGACCACCTCGGACTACAAACGGTACATGTCCTCTACCTAGCCATGACCGACCCCTCAACCTAAAGCAACACAAAATAGGAAACCACAAGGTCACAGGACATTATTGAAAAAGACCCTTCGTATACCACCACGGGTGTTGGTCATTACAAGGATAAATAGTCCCAACAATAAGAACGTTAGAGCTCGAACATTCATCCCATCATAAGCTTTATTTAGCTAATTTACCCTGGCATCAATATGGAATATGCAAGTCTGATATAAGAAAGTGGAAGCGGAGTGAGCGGTGGGGGAGAGGCGTAGGGAGACACAGATACTACAGTTACTCTCTTTTCATCCTAACACTTTCCTATAACCCTCTTCACATTTTACTTTATCTATCTATTTCTACTAAACGAGAACCCTTATTAATACACCATTCCCCACCCCTCAGGGCTCCCTAAGATACTTTGGAACACAAGAAGTATAACCCCTAACATCACGCCAAACCAACTAACAACCACAGATCAAGATCAAATAGCCGTGACCCAAAAACAAGCAGGACCCGGGGCCGTCCCCACAGTATTGTTCCCAGTTGGGGTGGTGGGCTAACTCGGGAACCTATCTGAAGGCACATTAGGTTTGACATCGGCCAAGGACTATAAACTTATACTGACCACTGCGAACCCCAAAGAGCAGATGACATGGGGACACTACCCAGGATAGTTCCCACTACCTTCAATGTTACCAATATACATGGTTTGGAATTCTGCATACCCCCTCCCCCCTGTTGTGTAAACCCGTTTTACACATAGTTCACGAAGAAAAGCTTAAGATGAAATATTGGTTATTGAGTCAATGTAATGTTCCAAAATGTGCTTAATCCTGCTTTTGCTCTGTACCTACAATTGGACATTCAAAACAGGTCTTATGTAACTCGTCTTATACTCTGTATGCTCTTGAATTTCAATTTCAATAAAATGTTTGAAATAAAAAAAAGAAAATAAAAAGAGCGTCAAACTTAAAAAAAAGCAGGCCAAACCCCCTAATCCATTTTCTTCCATGGTCAAAGCCCCAAAACTACCCTTCTGAAGTACAAACCCATCCTCTAATATCACCCACACTAAAAATCTTTCACAAGGCTGCCATCTCACATAATCTATCCACATCCCCAGGTCCATTAACCTCAATTCCAAACAATCCAGACTTCCTACCTGGACTAGAGAAGATAAATCTTACTTTAAAAGACTCCAAACTCCCCCTACTAGTAATGCATTGTGTGACAAAGGGAGATATTAAAGAATTCTCTGAACTTGGACAGATGGTGCTGCAGAATCAACTGACCTTCTGGAAATATCTCCAGATACACGACTTCATTCAAAACAACAAAAAGAAGAAATTATTCACAAGATCTCTCACAAATTTTGAAAAACTGTGTTTTGATCAAAAACCACTACGAAGGGGTACATCTCTGGGCTATAGCTGGGTAGCCCAACCTTTGACAGACAAAGCCAACAAATTCAAAGACTGCTGGGAAAGACTGCTTTGGAAGACTGCTGTGCACCCATCCAAACATTCTGGAATCAGGTCATATTTTGGATTAAAAACATAACTGACACAAGCCTTACCCTAGACGCAGCGTGTTGCCTTCTACATATAAACAATCCTACATATTGTATAAAAAATATATGACCAGACACCTTCTAAACACAGCTAAATCACTTATTCCACTACACTGGAAATCAACCAACACCCCATCAGTGAAAGACTGGTTAGATAAGGTCAACTCCATATGATATATGGAAGAAACAATCGCAATCAAAAAAGACACCACCGAAATGCTCCACAAACAATGGAGACAATGGAATCTATTCACATACACAGACACTTACAAAACCCTGCTTAAGAATTAGTACTCTTCTCATATATCTCAAAAGAATAGTTGAGAACACCCCCTCCTTCTTTCCCTTTTTCCCCCTCTTTAACCCTTTCTCTTCACTCTTGTTCTTTATTACTCTTTCCTTTCCTTACGGAAAACTATAAATAACTATTATAGTTATGAGATGCCATGCAAAGATCTCTTTCTGTATTTATTTGCTTATGACAATATTAATGACATGTGTATTAAAATACTGTACTCAAGATTTCTGCTAAAAATATTGAATTAACTATGGCTCATTCTTTGATCAGCTACCCACTGGGGTGCCAATTTTGTGATTATTCTGATTTGTTGATGCCATAACATGTAAACCTGGCAGTATTTTCAATAAAATCTATTGTGAAAAAAAAAAGAAAATGTTTGAGGATAAATGGTAACATACAGGAGGATGGTATAAATGGGAAAGGGAATGGATGGAAGGTATAGTAAGGTACTTGGCAAATAAGGGTTTTGAGCCGCATTCCTGTGGAGCACTTGGTGAAAGTCAACTTAAAAGGGAGTCCATGCAAGTTCATTGTAACTTGTATAGGATCAAGGCATTCCATTTTTTTTTACAATTTAGACAGAGCATGTTTTGGGCTGCTGTTATTTTTTCATTGTCCATTATTTGGATCATTTTAACTTCTCCAAAAAGTAGTGAAGAAGAGTTCCATACCCCCACTGTCACCCTCTTAGCCACTGTGAAATCCATCCAATATATGCTGAACATAAAACAACTAAGCATGACATTAGAAGCCAAAAATACAAATGACTCTATAAAGTTCAACTCAGAATAACAAATTGATATCATATATATATCATAAGTTAACAGATAATGTAGTATTACATATTTTCTTTATCTTAGCAACAAATGCTGATGAGCAGTATCTATCAGTTTCTACTAATACAGTGTATAAGTTACTTTATCAGTAGAAAAAAATCCCCAAAAATGCAATATTTACCATTACTGCTGTTTGTGCCTCCAGAACATCACTCCATTCAAGAAAATTCTTCCACTAACTTCTTAGAATGTCAATCTTTTTGGTCCTCTTCAATGCCCTTTGCTTGCTCCCACTAGCATCCGCATCACTACTGTGTTAGGAAGAATCACAACGGCCAGTGGGACACACACTTTTTGAAACATTTTGGATAGCATTGGCACACAGAGCTTTTCAAGAGAGCTAAGCTTCAACACACCAGCCATTGGAAAGGTAAGCATAACGCTTCTTCTGTCACAGAATATGACTTCGGTAAGCACCTCCCCCATAGATGTGTGCAGCCTATTGCATTAGGGTGTGCACCCCAAAGCTCAAACACACATAAATGCCACCTGCTGTCACAGGGAGGAGGTTCTGGTGGTGGGAGACAGTTGATTGGAAGCATATTACGTTACACCCTAAATACAGGTGTAACGTGTTCCTACGGTTGAACCCAGCCATTGATATAATGGGGGCATTTACACTGGTGACTAGCTCCTCCAACCACCCACCTGTTGCCAACCATGGATAATGCTAATGCACAAGGGGTGATTAGGGTGTGCACAGGACCCTGTGTGCACATCTATGACCTCCCACCTCAACAGATTTTATTTTTTTCTATATAAGGCAATTTTAGCATTGCATCATTAATAATGTGGACTTAAGTTTAACAAGTGCTACCCAAGCCAATTCAATTACTTAGGCCCTAAACATTTTATACTTTCTGAAGGCAAAAGTCTTGGCAAATAAATGGTGGTTGTTGAATTTTTTATTCTACACGATATTTGTGCGGTGATTTATCAAACACAAATTTTTAGGAAAAAATACATTTTAATGAATTATAGTGCACACAAACACAATATAATATATATATATATATTAATAAATTATAAAAGACGAAGTTACACTGAGTAAAGGGATATGTAAGCTGTCACGGTTTAAAACTACATAGGCCTGTGGAATGGCGACAAAAAAAAGTACCTAAAAATCTCCATAGGCAATACTTTGAAAACCTTTACAGGTTACCAGTTTAGAGCTAAATACCAGGTCTAGCATTAGAAATATTGCATACACAAGTAAGGGCGCAACATCTAAGCATAAGCAATTCCCACAAAGGAGTTAAAAAATGTTCATGGTTAGCTGGCAAAAAATGCCAGCAAAGGATGGTAGTCCAAGCACAAATGTCAGCCTCAGAGAGGACCACAAGCCAAGTACCAGCCAAACTGCAAGAAAACAAAGGGAGAGAGGTGCCTCTAAGTGCAGACTAAAAATGCTTTATTTAATACCAACAGATTGGTAACTCACATGGAAGTAGTGAAATAAGGCACATCAAACAGGTGGTAGGTCCTGTAGAAGATCCATCAGTGAGGCGTCCACGGACAGGAGCCGACAGAACAACCCGATTGTAGTGAGGAGTCCCTGTCAGATGGAGAAGCCAGCTGGAAACTAGGGAGCTCAAAACGAGGCTTGGATCTGAAGGTGCCAAGGTCCTGGGGTGATGACGTCATTGATACACAGTGTGTTTCCCGAGCCTGCATGCTGCGAATGGCATGGCATCTGCACTCCTTTCTCAAGTTAACCACTAGGACCAATGGAGCATATTAAAAGCCTAAGGTGGGGGGAGGAGCTAAGGATGTAGGAGGGAGGAGGAGAACACTGGGCATGGACAGAAGAGTATATACAGCAATGACTCCACGGGAAAGGAGCAAAAACAACCGTGGGAGCAACTAATAGCGAGAATGTACAAATGTGACACCATAGTTCACATTAATATATATATATATATATATATATATATATATATATATATATATACACACACATTATATCACACAAGTAAATACATTTGATATAGCAGATGTATGCCACCCGCACATACATATATTAGAAAACAGTAGCTGTGGGATAAAGAGGCTATAATAATTAATTAATTAATGGTTTTCATCTGTATAGTAAATTTGCTACACAGCTTAGTTAGATCAAACTCATATAGGATGCTTAGCCTTCTCCAAAGGTTCATTTACAGCATGGTAGAAATATCAGACTAAAAGTATGTGATCTAGTGAATGCCGTGCACCAGGTTCTAGAATAATTTGGTTTATAAGGGTATGTATGCTCTAACTGTAACCAGCTAAACTCTCTATGTAAGCAATCCAAATATTTAATGTCTGTACAGCCTAACCCACTGACTCAAATCAGGAACTAATTGACCTGATAAATAGATAAAAATTAATTACAGTGTTAGTTCTGTAATTTGACCACTTAGCTAGAGATCAGGCCCAAGCCACCAAATGGTTGATATGGTTTGGAAATACATTGAAAATACTGTTCAGCTTGCATTACGGTGGACCTGCTGTGAACCACAATTTCAGATGTTTGTTGTCTGAAATTTTGAATTCTGTAAGACCATGCGACCATGCTCCCTTGTTGCATGTTTTTTTTTCTACTTAAAATGTTACTAAACCCACAACAGTAAAATCAGTCTGTATATGCAGAATAGCATGCTTGTGGAACTTAAGGGGTTAATCCTCTGCATTGTGTTAAAAATCTCTCTGATTGTGTATGGCCAGATACTTTCCTTCTTGAACTGTCTATCTGTGTAATGCCATACTACACGCGGGCAGGGGGATAAGTTTGCACATGCTCTGTTTGGTCTCTTATGCTGTGTTGGAGATTTTCTGTTTCAGTTGAGTTTTTCAGGTCACATGGTATTTACATCACACATGTGGGCATGTATACAGTTTATAAATGACAGCCCAGTTCCTCCCTCCTCCTGCATGTCCAGTAACAAAAAAAGAACACAGTGGGTGGGATATCACATATTGATTCATTGAAGATGAACACTGGGGAAACCCTAGGTCCTTGAATTTTATCACCTGAATGCAATATACATGTGAAAAAAGGATATATAGCAGCAGTATTTTGATATAAAAATAAGATTTAGAAGCTGTGTGCACTGTGGGGGGTGCGGATTATTTATTTATTTATTTTTATATATTGCTATGTTTAGTAACACTTTAAAAGTTGATGGAAAACTTCCAAACTGATGCACAGTGAGAATGCCATCTTTCACTTTTTAGCTGTTATGCAACATTTGTTCTTGGTTTAACTAGGTTACTGGTACTATAGTAATCATCATCGTTTTTCAAAGACAAATGTTACCCATCCGTTTTTACTTAGAATATAATGTGTTTTCTGGAAGTAAATTAATTCTTTGGCTGGGCTGCACCTGGCAAGCACACATTCCTCAAGCCCTGTGAATTCTAAGTCAAGAGGAACCTTGTGACCCTACTCAGCATTGAGCATTCTGGAAAAGGAGTTTAATAGACCATAAACCTTGTAGTGAATTGTGCAATATTTACAATCCCTTTTAATGATTCAAAGGTCTGCACTGAATAACAAATAGAAATGGTAAAGTAATTACACAAGAAAGTCAATTTAATGAATGCACATTATTCTTGTAATCTTTTTTAGTACCTAATGTATCATTTTTATTGTTCATTTGCTTTTGTTATATAGTTCTTTTATGAATTACTCTCTCTCTCTCTCTCTCTTCGTTTTCTTTTCAGTCTAGAGTGACTAGTTAGAGCTGTGGAGCCATTTTTTAATTTAATATACATATACAATTTGATATAACCTGGCATCTTTCATTTCTAAAATAAACATTTTCTTAGGAAAGATAACCATCTGATATAGTGTAATATAAAATGTTAAGAATTAATGAATATGTGGGTTTTTGTTCATAAAACTGTCCAAGAAAAAGTAATCTTTTTATAGCTCCATGGCAACAAATTAGATTCCAACCTGCCCTGGAAAATTACAGCTGGAGAATTAAAGAAAAAAATTCAAATGATTGATATTTGACAAACTAGAACATTGTTTTTATTTTAAATGCTTTGAGCCTAAGTATTGTATTTATAGGCATTATGCCATATACTGCAACCAAAATAATTACAGGGAAGTACATAATAAGAATCTTTATTCATCCTAGGCTTCACTGATACAAATTATTGCTAAGTGAGGAAGAATAGATTTTAAACCTGCAGCTTAAAGGATAAGTACACCTTTGGGAATATGTTGCATTTTTCTCCTGTTTTTAGAGTGGAACATGGGGCCCATGCGCGGCTTTTGAAGATGGAAGATGTGTAATCCATCAGCTCCAGTCCCCGCTGTTCCTCCGAGACTCCTGCTGCACGATCAGCTGCTTCTAAAACCACGGGAGTTGCTCCATTCTGCCCCCGCAGACACCAGGCACCCCATGGTGAAGATTGGGAGCCAAAAACTGTTTTACACCACAACGTCCGAACCGCAGTCTTCCCTCACGCAGGATCGCTTCCTGCTCAGGCCTGCATCCCCAGCCTCGGTATGCAAGCCAAGCTGCCAGACCCCCCGAACCTGCTGGCAGGTGGTATGGGAGTTCTCTTCTCCATCCCACCCACCTCACAGGCTGTATCTTCGACTCCACTCACAGAAGAAGTCCTGGATGATAAACTGCAATCCCTACTCCAGAGCCAAACCCGAAATATATCCTGGGAAATTGGAAAGATTGCACAGGAGCTCAGAGGTGAGATCACACGATTGGGAGAACGTACCAACACTTTAGAAAAAAAAATTGATGAACTTGTACAGTATGTTCATGTCTTGGAAGAGGACAATGCAGCTCTAAAACACTCTGTCTCCCAACTCCATACACAACAGGAGGATTTGGAGAATAGGGAGCACAGACAAAATCTATGAATTAGGGGGGTGCCAGAATCAGTCGGGTATCAAGACCTCTGTCCCTACCTCCTAAGTCTGTTCAACACGTTAGCCTCCCTTATTCCTAACTTGGACTTTGACAGAGCCACAAGGCTCTCAAGCCCCCAGCTGGAGCCAGCCCTAGAGACATTATTGTCCGCTTCCATTATTACAACAGCAAAGAGGCTCTTACAGTGGTTACCCGTAATAGAACCAGGGTAGATTTCAAGGGCGCCAAGATACAGATTTTCAGTGATCTATCAGCAACATCCCTCGCCAAACATCGGAACTTACACCCAGTGACAGCCCATCTCCAAAATCACAAAGTCACATATCGTTGGGGCTTTCCTTTCCACCTCTCTGCGTCCTGAGATGATATCCAATACTCTATGTGAGTTCTCCAGGAAAGTGAGACCTTCCTACACAACCTAGGCCACCCGCCGCTTCCAGAAGAAGATCTCCTGCCTATGCCCTCCATACCTAAACCACCATTCATCCTGAGTCGGATCTGGACCCCGCCTAGAAGAAGGCTCAGAAACCCCTTTCCATACCTCAGAGGCACCCATCGAACAGGTACCCGACCTTAAGATTTCTCCTGTGCTCACAGGATCCACCTTACCAAATTTTCTGGTTATCTGGCTCCCTGCCTCTCGCCATGTTCCCTACATTTGGGATATCTTTCCATACCCATGGGATGACTTTCTGGCTACCTAGTTCTTCAGTGTTATGTTGTTATACTTGACATTGCTTACCAGAAGATGGAGGGGACCACCCCAGTGCCAATCTTTGGAGGTCTCCTTGCTCCTCTCCCTTGACCAAGGCCTAGGCCCTGGTTCCCTGGATGGCTTCCACCCTCCAGGTGTTTTTCCGACACTTTTTTTTCTTTTTTGTCTTTGATATTTTCAGATCACTTTTTCTGACCTGTCTCAAGTTTCTCAAATGGACTATTTGAATGTACTATATGTTGTTCTGTATGGTTTCTCTTCCCCACCTCTTTTATTTTTACTACTTCACGTTCTCTGCCTATTCAGTACACCATAGGCTTTTGGCCCCTCCTAATTTCTATTGAGGCACCATATACCATTTGCTTATGAGTATGTCACATTAGCATGGCTTTAAGGTCACTTACCTATAATGTTAAGGGCTTGAACTCTGTTCAAAAGCTATGGTTGGCATTGAAAGAGTTCAAATCCTCTAAGGCTGATGTCATCGTGGTCCAGGAGACTTACTTTCGCTCAGGAGGGTCCTTTAAATTTGTGGCCAAATATTTTCCTACAGCCTACATGGCCTCTGACCCTCGAATCAATGTTCTTAAAATGTCCATCTTACCAAAACTTCTCCATCTGTTTGAAACACTACCAGTCTCCATTCCACTGAAACAGTTGAAAGCTCTACAAAATCTTTCCTTAACTTCATTTGGCATAATAAATCTCACTACATAGCTAGATCTGTGGTACTTGCCCCCTGTTTTTGTGCTCCAGATGTTGTTAAGTACGACTATGCTACACACCTCAGGACAGCTGTTACATGGCCTTCTAGAATGGCAACTAGTAGATGGTCTGAGATTGAAATGAGTATCACCTGCCCAGTACACCCCTGCACCATGTTATGGTCACCTCTAGACACAGCTATCACCCAGGTACGAAGCTTATGTTTAAATCCGATGCTGTTCACCCTCTCTATACAGAGGAGGTGTTCACAGCTTTTTCCCTCTCATCTACATGCCCACCTTTGTTGAATGTTCTCTTTAACCCAGATATTCCCGATAGCCATTCATACAGCCAGATTTATCCTTGGACACAGGCTGGGATCTTTCAGCTTCGACATATGGTACACCCACTAACACTCTGACTTTACACTTTCGCAGAACTTCAACACAAATACCAGATTCCTAAGTAACTTATATACTCCTATTTACCAGATTCCTAAGTAACTTATATACTCCTATTTACAATTTAAACATTATTTCTCCTCAAGGTCCTGATCCCTAACCTTTGATGAACCTACCACATTTGAACTCTTATGTGCCCAAGGCCCCTGCCAACCCCACCTCATATCATATATTTACCAAAATCTTCATGAGGCTAAACTGCTTGATAACAGGTGCTACTCAAGCTTATTCTTATCTCCCTGGATTCCTCCTACTCTCTTTTGCATAAATTTGCTAGTGCTTCCAAACTTTCCCTCTCTGCAGAGCCCTATAACCCCAATCTGGAGGAACCAACAATCCAAGTGATCCAAAGACTCACACCCCCCATTATCGCCAGTGGCAGCGTTGGGATTACAACTCTCTTTGTTTAGAGGACACTGACTCTTTAACCTTTGAGTCTCATATTGCCATTAGTGGGGGAGCCTCTTGTTTACCTAGTGAGATCACTCTCTGTGATTTTTTTTTCCGGTGTCCCCCTCTAGCCCGGTCCCCCTCTCCCTGTTTTTTTTTTGGGGGAGGGGGGGACGGGAGGCCCTTAGGGCAGTTATGCGGGTAGGCCCATGTATGTTTACCTTATAAAACATTTTTTTTCAGTTACTCATGTTATATCCTTGGGGAGATACCACTCCCTTATTGTTTGTTCATTGTCTGGAATTTGGCCGGAGCGGATGTCATGCTCCTCCCTCTGTCTCTGGGATACTTATGTTGGTATTCTCATGGACAGATGTATTTCTGCCGTATGGGTGGCTATGCTACTGTTTTTTCTCAAGACTGGGGGCTTTCTTTCGATCCCCCAGCCTTGGGCTGTTATGGGGCCCGGGGACGGTTTTCCGCCGGACCCCTCCTGTATCCCATGCTACTGCTATCCTTTCCCTACATTCCCATTCTCTCTCTCTCTCTCACTTTTCCTTTTTTTCATAGGCACCAGGGACCCCCGGTCTTCACTGAGTCACAGTGGTTCATTTCCTTCTTTGGGTATTGTTATTCTTGGACACAGGTAAGCTTTTCCTCGGTGAATCATAGACTTACACTCTGGCAACATGGCGGTGCCCACTAATCACCCAAGAACCCTGAGAATTGCGTCACATAATGTCTAGGACCTCAATTCCCCTGTTAAAAGGAGAAAATACTTTAATTTAGCACATTCCCAACATTTTGATGTCCTTTTACTTCAAGAAACCCATTTTCCCGGTAAGTATAATCCTGGGTTTATCCATTCTAAGTTTTCCCAATTCTCCTTAGCTAATGCCTCAGATAAGACTAGAGGGGTGGGAGTCTTTCTAGTGAAGCACATAGCCTTTTCACCCCAAAAAGAAATTAGGGATCCAGAGGGTATGTTCATCCTCTTGAAGGGGGTCATTGGGGGCGCTATATTTACATTTGTCTCATATTAAGCCCCGAATCAGAGCCAATTAGGCTTCTTCCAATCAATGTTTAACCTTACTTCATCCCATCTTGAGGGTTTGGTGATAATGGGGGATGACTCGAATATGACCTTGGATAGTATGATTGATAAATGAGGGTCTGGACGCCCACATTCACTCCTTCCCCCAAAGCACAGTCTGAAACTCGCCAAGCTTTTACATACGGTAGGACTGGTGGAAAATTGGAGAGAACTTAACCCAAGAGTTCGACAACGGAGAAGTTTCCCCCGCTATTCTCTGGGCAGCCCATAAGGGGGTAATTAGGGGTACAATTATACAACTTTCAGCAAGGTGTAGAAGGGAAAAGAGGATTGCTTTAGAGAAATTACAGTGGGACTTCTATGCCCTCTCTAAATCCCACAAGCAGAAACCGACCCCTCAATCGAGGGCGCAACTCGAAGCGGGAAGGGTCGCCCTGAATTTAGCCCTGACTACCACTTCCAAAAAACAAATACAATGGTCTAAAGCCCATTTTTATATGCAAAGGGACCAAATAGGCCCTAGATTGGCTGCCAGGCTCTCCCCCAGGTTCCGGACCTTCACTTTTCCGAGAGTGAGGGTTTCATGGGGGGATCTGACTCAGAACCCCCAACGAATTATGTCCGCATTCAAAAATGTTTACGCCAATCTTTACGCCCCGGGTAACAAAACTTCTCCACATTTCCTCGCCTCATTCCTAAATAACATCTCTCTCCCTAAACTTAATAAGGACCACATAAAATCCCTTGAAAAACCGGTTACTGAAGCTGAAATTCTTGGGGTCATCAAAAATCTTAGGAATGGGTCTGTCCCCGGTCCAGATGGGTTTTTCCACATTTGGCCCCATTATTGCTCCCTACCTAGAAACATTTTTCAACTCCCTTAGCAAGGGGTCTGCA
Source organism: Glandirana rugosa (assembly GCA_018402905.1). Classification (NCBI taxonomy): domain Eukaryota; kingdom Metazoa; phylum Chordata; class Amphibia; order Anura; family Ranidae; genus Glandirana; species Glandirana rugosa. Next base: position 110,955 of record BLSH010222839.1, on the reverse strand, counting down.
TTGCAAAATGAAGCTAATTCAGCCCTTATAACAGTTATACCCAAACCTGGCAAAGATCACTCAGATGTTAGCAATTATAGGCCCATTTCATTAATCAATAATGACCTCAAAATCCTTACCAAAATCTTGGCAAATAGATTATCTAGGTTCATAGGTAATTATGTCAATAAGGACCAGGTTGGATTTATCCCTGGTAGGCAAGGTCCAGACCAGATTCATAGAGCGGTGGACGTGATCTCCATTTTAAATTCAGGTTGGGAGGGGGGAAACACCAGGAAGGATACCTCCTCTCGGTGGATTTACAAAAGGCTTTTGACACAGTTGATTGGAAATATCTGTTCGAAGTTCTCAATAGGTGGGGTTTTGGACCTAAATTCCTCCAGATCTTAAAAACCCCTTTACTCAAATTCCAGTGCCAAAGTGAAACTCCATAATCATTACTCAGATTAATTTAATATAGCCAAGGGCACCAGACAGGGCTGCCCCCTCTCCCCCTTAATTTTTGCTATAGCTATGGAATCTTTAGCAATTGCCATCAGGGATAATCCAGCTATCAAAGGTGTCCAATGTGGTCCCCAAATTCACAAATGTGCTTTATTCGCGGATGATTTGCTGCTATTTATCACCTCTCCTCTCACCTCCACCCCCTTAGTAATTCAACTTCTTCAGGATTTCGGGGAGGCTTCTAGGTTTTGTGTGAACTGGATTAAATCTGCGGCTTTAAATGTTTCTATGCCTCATTCTAAGATACACCGTCTCAAGGAACTTCACAAGTTCACCTGGAATTCTGATCGACTCCCGTATCTGGGGGTTAGTCTGGCAGCCCGTATTGATCAACTTTATCAGGTTAATTACCCGCCATTATTTAAGAAACTTTCGGAGGATCTCTCAAGATGGGATCAGGAGGGTCTCTCCTGGCTGGGTAGAATTGACTCAATCAAGATGACCCTTCTTCATATAATTCTGTACTTCTTTCGGTCTCTCCCAATCCCTATAAAGAAGCAACAATTGCAAAATTTGCAAAAGGTTATAGATGCCCTGCTAGTATTCTATATAGAAGACGCACTCAAGGGGGACTTGGACTCCCACATCTATTTAAATATTTCCAAGCTGCCCAACTAGCCCAATTCTCAATCATTTATGCTAAGGGGGAAAAACCAGATTGGCCAAAGATGGAGAAACAGGCAACTCCCTCAAACACTATTGATCTCTTGGTGGGGGCTCCACACAGTTTGAGACCCCCGATTCTCACACCCACCCTCTCCCACTCAATAGCATTATGTGATGTCGTTCTCAAATCCCCCTACTTGATTTCGAACTTACGCCCCCTTGACCACCTATTTAACAACCCCCGGTTCCCTCCGGGCCTTGAAATCCGGGCTTTCCAATGGTGGACCAATAAAGGCCTATTCCGCATAGGCCATTTCCTTACTTCCACGGGCCCTATTTTCTTATCACATTGTATTAACAAATTGGAAATGCCTCCCTCCGAAAAATGTAGCTTTCTTCAGATATATTACTTCATGTCCTCTCTGTGGAAGAATAGAAAGGATTTTGTAGGTGTTACTCCCTACGAAAAGTGGTGCTCTGATCTACATGATCAAAGGGGTGGAATTTCTCTAATCTATGCATCACTGACGGAAAGCCCAGATATACCTTCTTATGCAAATAAATGGGATGTTTGCTGAGAGGCGGACAAGTGGAGCTCTCTGTTCCAGAGATCCTTCAAGGGAATGGTCAATATAGCTATGCGAGAAGCTGGCTTTAAAGTCTTTATGCGTTGGTACCTGGTTCCAACCCGCTTAGCTGCTATGTACCAAAACTCATCAGGCCTCTGTTTCAGAGGGTGCAGACTCCTGGGCTCCTTTATCCACACCTGGTGGGAATACCCTCGGGTCCAAGGATTCTGGAACAGAGTATTTCATATGATTAGAAGGGTCTCGGGACAGGCAGTTCCCCAAAGCCCGGAAATCGCACTTCTTAATGCCAGACCTGAGGGCTTCTCCAAATCCCTTTTCAGACTCATCCACTTTATTTTGCTGGGAGCTAAAATATCAACTGCTAAAACCTGGAAAAGGCCCTCAGTGTCCTTTTCGGCTGCAAAACAAAAAATCTCATGGATTATGACTCAGGAAAAACTTGCTAATATAATTTTGGACTCCTCCCCCAAATTCGATCACTTTTCCCTAAACCTCTTCGGGAGTCCAGACCGTAATTCTTCACGCTAAAGGCCCGAAACCCCTTGACGGACAGGGCTCTGGGAAGATTAGTATACTTTATGAGACAAGGTCTTAGGAACCTGGGCTCCCATAAGGGTGGTCCACACCTATTTCCTCGGGTCCTCAGACGTGGGAGACTTTGTCTCCGGACTACTCAAAACCATGTATCGTCGATTCGCCCAACCTTGGTCCATGGTTGCGTATTTCTGAAATTTCGGTCGAAGAGCGTATCGATATAACTGGTAAGGGAACTTCCT
>BLSH010222839.1:68746-78764 GCA_018402905.1 Glandirana rugosa | reverse complement strand
TCACGTTGGCATAAGAAGCCTCAGAGATTAGTTTACTGATCTTGGAGAACTTTCTTACGTTCTTCCAATTGAGCGGTGCTGTTACCTATGCTTGACTCAATCCCCTAGGGTATATCAGTCTTAGTGGGAGTTCTAACTTGCATGGGTGATGGCACAATGTGGCTTAGTTGGTTAAAGCACATGTACAGTAAACAGGGATTCCTGATTTGACTTCCAGCAGTGCTTTCGTTTAATTTTAGGAATCCCTCAGAAATTGTAAAGTCATATCTACAAGCATAGCTTCCTTCAGCCTTCAGAATGCCTGTTCATCCTTTTTGCCAGAAAGGACAGAGGAACGTGCCCCATTTAGGGTGACTGTGGCACGGATTGTTATGGATGTTATGTTTCTTTAAATGCAACTCTATGGTGCATCTGTGTTGTACTTATTTCCTGTGTGGCGTTTCCTGCTCCTGCTGGTTATTCAATGGACATGGCTTCTGTAAAGTAATGGCTTGTGCTGTCTTTCCTTTGCATTGTATCAAACAAAGGGTGCCTAGGTCTTCCAGCAGGCTAACAGAGCCAAGGGCTAGGCTCTTTTGGAGATAGTGTCTGCTCACCCGACCTGGAGTTGGTCTACATCTGGGTAGCTTTGCGTCGTGTAGCTCCCGGAGCAATTTGCAGGGCAGCTTCCTGGTTTTCTATCAACACGTCTATGTCCCATTACTGTGTTGGACCAGCTGCTCTATCTTCACGTCAGTTTTGGTTTACAAGTACCGTTGGATGACGGTGTTAAGTAAACTTTCTTTGCTCAGCATTTCCCACCCGTGTGTGTAGCGAGTTATTTCCCACACGTATGCTGCCATGGAGTCTGTTAGGAAAACGGAAAATTTATATCAAATACTTACCGTAATTTTCCTTTCCTGATAGACTCCATGGCAGCAGGAGTCCCCTCCCAATGCCTGGAGTAGGCTAGTCACGGAACACGGCCGCTGGCATGGAGCAAAAATTTATGGGAGAGGGGTCCTATAGGGAAATTATGGAGGCGGGGCTAACCCACACGTATGCTGCCATGGAGTCTATCAGGAAAGGAAAATTACGGTAAGTATTTGATATAAATTTTCAGTTTTTTAATACAACCTTTTGTATAGGTTTTTGTACTAGGAGCCATCCTTTTCAAATGTAGGTCTCCTGATGCTTGGTACTCCAAGCTGTGTTATTACCATGTGAAACGCTTTTGACTGAAGCAGCCTTGCACTATTTTCCCTATACATTCCAAAAAGTTCGTTTTTTCCGAAATGTATGGCTTACTCAAGCATTTCTAAGTGCTCATCACTGGTCTTGTCTGTGCTGTCTGAAAAATAAAAAAATGGTGAACTGTTTTACAGTTTTTGTACTAGGAGGCATTGAAATTTGAACATCCTTTCAAATTTATGTCTCCTAATGCTTGGTACCCCAAGCTGTGTCATTACCTGCTGCCTATATTTATATTGTGTAAACTGAAGAAAACTTGACTATTTTTTTTTTTTTAACATTCTTATTTATTTTTCAAATTCCTATCCAAGTTCACTTTGTTATAATGTAGTAAATAACCAAAAGGATTACAGTAGCCACTTTAAGAGGTCACTTCTAGCTGGAGTAATTGTCAGGGTTGAAATTCTCCATTGTTGCACTTTTGTAAAGAATGTTTACTTTACTTTTTTTTAAAAAAGGTTGATGTTCCATTTCAGTCAAAGTTTGAATTTATGTAGCAGTACTGCTATGCCTTTTTGATGTAATAGAAAAAAATCCTTTATTACTTTACAATTACTTGTGCACTTGGGGTGTATAATGCCACATTGTTCTGTGCCCACTGTTAGTGGAATAGTGACCACTGTCTGTGGGTCCTTTGTGGGTTGAATTTGGCCCCTCTCAGAGGGTAGTACTGCACCCCTTTCTGTGGGTGCAATAGTACCACTCACTATGGGTGCAATTAGGCCCCTCTCTGTGGGTCTTCTAAGAGTTTAATTAGGCCCCTTTTGTGTAGATCCTCTATGGGTGAAATTAGGCTAGTACACAGCATATATATTCTCCTGCATTCACAGTGGTAAACCAGAGGCATAGTCAGTGTAAAGGCTTCTTAATACTGGTGATCTTGCTGTCTTCTCTGGATATTGGGCATCCTCAAACTGGAACACTAAAAATATAAGTTGCACAACTCCAACCAAAATATTGAATAATTGATAATTAATAAAGTGCTGTCAAGTGCAATAATGTGCAAATATTGAATGTAACAATGTGCAAAATTGAATGAATGACTATTTGGTATCCCGAAAGATACCACTAAAAATACTAATGAAAAATATATTGATGAAAAAAATATTAATACACACAATCAGATAAACATTAAGTGCAAGTGCAAAGTGATAAGTGCTGCCACGTCTGCATCAAATATAGAGTTCAATGTCTATAGTAGGTCTTCTCATGAAAAAAGTTTTCCAGAAGGTCAGAAAAGCAGATTCATTCACCGGGTGATGGGGAAGAGAGAAGATAGTATCAGTGACACCCCACACTATAGATGTAAGGACTCTTACCAGAGTCAAGTGACTGCCTATCTCTAGGACAGTCCGAAAGGTAAGCAGATAGCCTCTGCGGGCATAAGTTCTAGGGATGGACCGGTCTATCCAACCCTTAAGCAAGCGTATTCATTCACGGCCAAAACATCCAAACTCGATATTTTGGTTTTATATTTTTAGTGTTCTTGATTTTGGGTGGTATCCCAGATAGTTGCTGCAGTTTATTATTTAAGATTAATATTTGATCACATTTGTTAGCGTGGTATATATATTATCCTCAAACTGGAAACTAGTAAATAAGAGAGAGATAGACGCACCGACCTAGTGCATTACCACAATAAAATTTATTGAATGATTAAGGCTGGGTTCACACCTATGTGAATTGGATGCGTGTTTCAGGGCTGAAATCAGACCTGAAACGGTGAATGGAGACGCACCGGACTCCTGTTGTGAGCCGCTGTGATCTCCAGTGTGATCCCAGCCTAAAAGAGTAATATATGCTCACAAACGTAATTGATATAAATGCATGTCATGAGAAGTGCCCTCCACTAACTCGAAAGTCTATTAACATCCATCGGTCCTGCCAGAAGATCAGGAGGTATCCAAACGACTGACGCCTTTTAAGGGCGAACCCTCTTCATCAGAGCTAGGAAAGTAGTGGCTGATCCACTGGCATCTAAGTTGCTAAAATATACACACCCAACTGATCAGGTCTTCAAGCTTCAATCATTGAAGGGAGGAGGGTTGAGATTTAGAAGGGGTGTGATAGAGTCTCCATTCATGTTATGAATGCAGGTAAACAAATGTTCCAAAGAGTAAAACAATAATTTCATACATGTAGATATAAACAGCAAATTATGTTTTATGTTTTAATTGTTTATTTATTCATTCATTCATTGGCTGTTATATAGTTTCCCAGCATCTGACATAATTAGGGCTATCCATGGGATACACAGCTCATACTATTTTTCATTGTCTACATGTAAACACTGCATATCTGTTTTCGGTAGACATATCCTTCTTCCTTATACTACCCACAAGCATGGCAGTGATTGATCTGAGGGAATGCCTTCTCCTTTGCCCGCACTGATGGGTGCATCTGCACTGTGTGGGGCCACTCTCTGAAGGAATGTAGAAGCCTGGCAACCGTCCTGTAAACAATAAGGTGGAGCTCCGCCTGGCCACCGGAAATGACACACTGGCTCTTGGAAGTCGCGGTGGGACGCACATCCGATGACACTTCCAGGTACACACTGTTGGCGTGAGTTCCACGGACATCTGATGTCTGATACAAGGCCATACAATCAATGTCCCTCATATTCCACTAGGAATGAGACACTGTGGGAGGCAATTGTTACTATTATGAAGTTTGTACCATTCAGTAGATTCAAGGTTTGCCCTAGGTATGTCTTCTTTGTGGGTCCCCTTACATCTATGTCTATTTTTGTCTTCATACTTCAGTTTTTAATGAGTGGCAGTCTGAGGAGCCATGCTATATGTCTTGTATCAGAAATCATTATGTGTCAAGTTTAATAAGGGAGAGTTATGGGTTCTGTGTATGCATACAGTATCTCACAAAAGTGAGTACACCCCTCACATTTTTGTAAATATTTTATTATATCTTTTCATGTGACAACACTGAAAAAATAATACTTTGCTATAATGTAAAGTAGTGAGTGTACAGCTTGTATAACAGTGCAAATTTAATGTCCCCTCAAATTAACTCAACACACAGCCATTAATATCTAAACTGCTGGCAACAAAAGAAAGTACACCCCTAAGTGAAAATGTCCAAACTGGGCCCAAAGTGTCAATATTTTGTGTGGCCACCATTATTTTCCAGCACTGCCTTAATCCTCTTGGGCCTGGAGTTCACCAGAGCTTCACAGGTTGCCAGTGGAGTCCTCTTCCACTCCTCCATGATGACATCAAGGAGCTGGTGGATGTTAGAGACCTTATGCTCCACCACCTTCCATTTGAGGATGCTCCACAGATGCTCAATAGGGTTTAGGTCTGGAGACATGCTTGGCCAGTCCATCACCTTTACCCTCAGCTTCTTTAGCAAGGCAGTGGTCATCTTGGAGGTGTGTTTGGGGTCATTATCATGTTGTAATACTGCCCTACAGCCCAGTCTCTGAAGCGAGGGGATCATGCTTTGCTCAGTATGTCACAGTACAAACTACATGCAGGGTTCCCCCAATGAAGTTTAGCTCCCCAGTGCCAGCAGCACTCATGAAGCCCCAGATCATGAAACTTCCACCACCATGCTTGACTGTAGGCAAGACACACTTGTCTTTGTACTCCTCACCTGGTTACTGCCACACACACTTGACACCACCTGAACCAAATAAGTTTATCTATGTCCTTAGTCTTCTGCAAACTGTTTGCAGGCTTTCTTGTGCATCATCTTTAGAAGAGGCTTCCTTCTGAGATGACAGAAATGCAGACCAATCTGATGCAGTGTGAGGCATATGGTTTGAGAACTGACAGGCTGACGCCCCACCCCTTCATTCTCTGCAGCAATGCTAACAGCACTCATACATCTATTTCCCAAGGACAATCTCTGGATATAACGCTGTGCATGTGCACTCAACTTCTTGACATGGCGAGGCTTGTTCTGAGTGGAACCTGTCCTGTTAAACTGCTGTATGGTCTTGGCCCCCATGCTGCAGCTCAGTTTCAGGGTCTTGGCAATCTTCTTATAGCCTAGGCCATCTTTATGTAGAGCAACAATTCTTTTTTTCAGATCCTCAGAGAGTCCTTTGCCATGAGGTACCATGTTGAACTTCCAGGGACCAGTATGAGAGAGTGAGAGCGATAATGCCAAATTTAACACACCTGATCCCCATTCACACCTGGAGCATTGTAACACTAACGAGTCACATGACACAGGGAAAATGGATAATTGGGCCAAATTTGGACATTTCACTTAGGGGTGTACTTACTTTTGTTGCCAGCGGTTTAGACAATAAAGGTCTGTGTGTTGAGTTATTTTGATGGGACAGCAAATTTACACTGTTATACAAGCTGTCCACTCACTACTTTACATTGTAGCAAAGTGTCATTTCTTCAGTGTTGTCACATGAAAAGATATAATAAAATATTTACAAAAATGTGAGGGGTGTACTCACTTTTGTGAGATAATGTATATTTGGATGTGTATATCTACATGTAGGAAATTATTGTTTTACTTTTTGGAACATTTGTTTACCTGCATTCATAACATAAATAGAGACTCTGGGGTTGATTTACTAAAGCTGAAAAGTGCAAAATCTGGCGCAGCTCTGCAAAGAAACCAATCAGCTTCCAGGATTTGTTGTCAAAGCTTGATTGAACAAGCTGAAGTTAGAAGCTGATTGGCTACCATGTGCAGCTGCACCAGATTTTGCACTCTCCAGTGTTAGTAAATCAACCCCTCTATCTCACCCCTTCTAAATCTCAACCCTCCTCCCTCCAATGATCGAAGAGTGGAGACTTGATCAGTTGGGTGTGTGTGTATATATATATATATATATATATATATATATATATATATACTGTATATATATATAATAGCAACTTGGATGCCAGTGGATCAGCCACTACTTTCCTGGCTCTGTTAAGGAGGGCTCGCCCTTGAAACATGTCAGCCATTTGGTTACCTCCTGGTCTTCTGGCAGGACTGACGGATGTTAATAGACCTTCATGTTAGTGGAGGACATATGTCATGACATGCTTTTTTATCAATTACGTTTGTGAGTATATATGGTATTACTCTTTTAATCTTTCAATAAATTTTATTGTGGTAATGCACTAGGTCGGTGTGCCTTTCTCTCTCTTATTTGCTAGTTTCCAGTTGGTGGAATTATGCCCTCTGTGGGTGAAATTAGGCCCTCTGTGGGTTGAATTGATTCCCTTCCTGTGAGTCCTCTGTGGGTTGAATCACGCTCTCTGTGGGTTGATTCAGGGTCTTCTGTGGGTTGAATCAGGCTCTTCTGTGAGTTGCATCAGGCTCTTCTGTGGATTGCAATAGGTCCTCTGTGGGTTGAATCAGGCTCTCAGTGTGTTTATTCAGTGTCATCTGTGGGTTGAAATAGGCCCTCTGTGGGTTGAATCAGGCTCTTCTGTGGGCTGATTTAGGCTCTCTGTGGGTCCTTTGTGGGTTGAACCAGGCTTTTCTGTGGGTTGATTCAGGGTCTGTGGCGGAGGGCATGTGCTCATGTACATCCTATGAAAAGGTGCACATGGGTACTTTTTTACATTGGGAAAATCACACTTTTGTAAGGCATGTCATATTTAAATTGTAACTCACTAGGTAAAATACTGATTGATCAGCTGCTGACAACAGGCATTCCCACAAGGATTTGGTGAGATTTCCGCCACAGAAATGTCCTCCTCATCCTCCATCATCTCCACAGCTATACCATCCAGCAGTCCTGCATGCCAGGTGATGTTGTGGAGGATGCAGCAGGCAAAGAACATGTCCCCCACTTTCCCCGCTGCATACTTCAGGAACCCACCCGATAAGGAGATACAGCGGAACTGACTCTTCAGGACACCAAAGGTACATTCTATCAGATCCAGGTCATGGAGTGGGCTTGGTACCCTGCCTGGGCTCCAGATGTACAGTAGATGACAGGTGTGAAAAGCCAGGGGAGGCATGGATATCTGAAATTACCTAAGTGTTATACAAAAAATGAAAGTTGCATTTAACCACTTCAGCCCCAGCCGCCATCATTATACTGCGGCAAGGTGGCTGCTTCCCGCAAATCGCTGTAGCTGTACGGCAGTGCGGACATCCGCTTCTGTGTAGTCTCCAGCGGCGTAGACGCGCTCCCATTGGCCAGCGGGGGAGCAATCAGCGGGTGAGTGGCTGTCCGCTGGCCACCTGCAATCATTACCCGCAGTGACAGAACGAGGATCTGCCTGTGTAAACAAGGCAGATCTCCATTCTGTCAGGGGAGATGACACAGATCCTGTCTTCCTGCTATGCAGAAAGACGGGTCTGTGTATTTCCTCAGTCACACAGTCCCCCATACAGTTAGAAACACCTCCCAGGGAACACATTTAACCCCTAGATCGCCCCTGATGTTAGCCCCTTCCCTTCCCTGCCAGTGCAATTAGTACAATAACAGTGCATATTTTTAGCACTGATTACTGTAATAATGTCACTGGTTCCCAAAAAAGTGTCAAAAACGTCAGTTAGGTGTCCAATCTGTCCGCCGCAATGTCGCAGTCCCACTAAAAATCACTGATCGCCGTTATTACTAGTAAAAAAAAAAATAATAAAAAAATGCCATAAATCTATCCCCTATTTTGTAGACGTGATAACCTTTGCGCAAATCAATCAATATACGCATATTGCTGTTTTTTTTTTTTTTACCAAAAATATGTAGCAGAATCCCTTTTAGCCATATTTTTTTTTCAAAATTGTCGCTTTTTTGTTTATAGTGCAGTGAAACAAATCATTTAAACCACTTCCAAAAACCAACATCAACATCCACATCCCAGATTAAAACTAGAAAATTGCGTATAAAGAAGGATAGCCCTCTAGTAAGAGAGATAAACCAAGGGACTTTGAAAGATGTTGTTGGTGTCAGGCTAGGAGCAGATATCAGATAACAGTTCAGATGTGCTGACTATGCAAAGAGTTCAATGAAAAGAGTATATACCCTGAGCAGATCTTCTGGGACGTGTAGCTCCGCTGCAGATGAAGGTGGAGGTTGGCAGGAACTTGTAGTCCAAGTAGTAATGCTGAGACTGGCAGTACAGTGGAAACAGGTAAAGCGTAGTCTAGACAAGCTGGGTCATACACAGGTAGATTAGAGTCCAAACGGTACCGAATCAGAAGCCAACAAAGCAGGGTCAAACTAGCCAGGTCATACACAAAATGTACAGAGCTGATATAAGCTGGTTCTAGCAGTTAGCACACAAAGGTAACAAACTCTATTAAGAGCACTGATCGTATGTGATACAGGTGATTTAAAGGTGAGCTGGCCAATCAACATTGTTTCCCAGGCAAAGGCTGTGTCAGGAGAGTTTTGCTAGGTCTTAAAGGGATACTGGTACTGACAGTACCCCCCCCCCCCCTCCTTGAGGGGCTACTCCTGCACTCCCAGGCTTACTTGAATAATGAAGATGGAACTTCTTCTTAAGTCAGTCAGCATGAAGATCACGAGCTGGGACATAAGATCGATCCTCTGGGCCGAAACCTTTCCAATGAACAAGATATTTTAAGGACTTGCGTATTTGTCTGGAATCAAGAATAAATGCCACTTCATATTCCTGACTGTCCAACATGTCCACAGGTTCTGCTTCGTTTACTTGGAGGCTGGAATGAACAGGTTTCAGCAATGAAACATGAAAGACATTTGGCACGCGCATAGATGGGGGAAGTTTTAATCTACAGGCCACAGGATTCACTATCTCTGAAATTTCATAGGGCCCAATGAATTTTGGGACACATTTTTTAGATGGAACATGCAGGGACAGATTTCTAGATGATAGCGACACTTTGTTTGTTACCAACTTTATATCCTGGTGCCTTTGAGTGCCTCTTGTCAGCCATTCTCTTAAAAGCCTGCACAGAGCGAGAAATGGCACGGTTAACATCGGACCAGATTTTGGATTTTCATTCATAGTGTTGGCATCTGGAACATCGGAGAATGGAAGATCAAAGGAGCACATACGAGGATGCAACCCATAAACACAGAAGAAAGAAGAGGTCCCTGTAGATGTACTGGCACAATTATTAAAGGCAAACTCCACCCACGGGAAGATGTTGACCCACTCCACATCCTCACTGACCATCAGACAACTTACCATCTTCTCTAGAGTCTGATTAGTCCTTTCCTTTGGCCATTTGTCTCAGGGTGATATGCTGAAGAATAGGATAACTTAATCCTCAGCTGAGAGCAAAAATTCCAAAATTGGGCAATAAACTGAAAGCCACGGTCTGAGACAATGTTAATTGGAGCCCTGTCACGATCCTGGTGGTGGAGTCTGGCGTGTGCAGGGAAAAACCACTTTTGCGCACCCGATTCAGGGGTCCCTGGTAGAGCAGACAGGGGACCCGTGAGTGCGGGATGGCACGAGGGCCGGATGGTCACTGAAGGTGGTGATGTGAGGCTCCGGATGGTGTCGAGATAAATTTGAAGGACAAAGGACAGTCGCTCACGACAGGCAAGATGTCGCAGACTCATGGACACTCGGAGTCGAGAGGACGGACATTGGACGAAGGACACATCAAGGACAAGGACACATGGCTGGGTCGAACGAGACTGGACGATGGATAGACAGTCGTGGCTGGGGCCGATAGGTGCTGGTAGACAAACGGACTGGGAAGACATGGAAGCGACGGGTAGACAATTACTTGGGACGAACCTGAACTGGTAAGAGACGGACTTGGGGAACATGGAACGGACGGACGGTCAACGGCTGGGTCGGACTTGCTGGTGAGAAGACTGAACGTGCTGGTAGGCCTCGGAGTGTAGTGGTGGAAGTCACTG
>BLSH010222827.1:20578-37251 GCA_018402905.1 Glandirana rugosa | reverse complement strand
CTATCCCCATTTATTTGTAGGGCACTTGCCCTAGTTTGAAGATGATTTTAGAACAGTTATATGGCTTCTACCATTAATTAATACTTTTCAGACACAGTTTGAAGATGATCCACATTCACCTCCATTTTTGCTTTTTTTATGTTTTTATTTTTTAAAAAATATTTACAGTTATTTCCCTGTCCCCATTTTTTTGTAGGGCACTTGCCCTACCCTTACCCCCATTTTACTTCCTTTTGCAGCCCTCTGGGGCTTTCCAGGACTTTGTTACAGCCATTTTTGTGCATAAAAGTTCGGGTCCCCATTGATTTCAATGGGGTTCGTTGTCCGTGCGATCGTTCGGGTTCCGTCCGGACCCGGACCCGGACTTTGTCCCGAAGTTCGGACGGACCAGCAGAACCCGAACTTCCAGAGGTTCGCTCAACTCTACTTTTAATCAATTTATGGAATGTAAGTGCAACTCTTTTTAATAAATTCCCTTATCATACGGGATTATGCTATGTTGGGATTTTTATTTTCTATGGGCGGATCACTACTGGCTTTGTGTTAATGAGAATGGCTTGGCGTTCAGGCTCTCTACTTATTCCGGTGAGTGTTCTGATTGCTGTTTGACCATGGAGTTTGCTGATTTATTGCTGACAACATTGTGTATCATCCAGGATTAATCCCATATGCGGGTTTAATTTTTACCTTTGGTAAGAGTATATATTATTTATGGTGGTGGATACACTTATCACGGTGAAGCACTATGAAGCACTAATTTATTTGGACACAATTTTCTGCACTGAAATTATTTATGGTGAACTTTCAAAGACACCTTTCTTCTACTTTCTGGGTTATACCCAGGTCTTATTACTTTTATGAACTCTTTTTTGGGACATTATACAATTTATATTTATGTTTTATATGTTATAGCGCTGCACTTTTATTTACTAATTGTGGCATGTTAGGGGGTCACCAACACTTAAAGTGGAAGTTCCACTTTTATGCGGATCTCAGCTTTAAATAGGCCACTTGGTGGCAGTGGATGCACACGCACATGAACATGCTCGTATTTCTGGGTAATGATTTACGTATAATTCATCTTCTATGCCCATAGCAATGTACATCGTAGCCTAGTGACTGGCACCAATATCCTGACAGGCAGTTTTAAATTGAGAAGGAGTGATTGTGGTATTACCAGGTTGTGACTAGAGATGGGCCGAACACCCCCCAATTTGGTTCACTCTAGAATTTTTAAACATCGCAAAAGTTTGGACCCAAATTGCAAACCCTATTAAAGTCTATGGGACCCTAACTTAAAAAATTAAAAGTCCCAATTTTAAAGTCATATTTTCAAGGTATTGGACATGAAAAGGGTATGGGGCCCGAATACAGCCTTGGTGACATGTATTTAAAGCAATTTTTTTTTTTAAAAGACTGTTATTAAAGGAGCTTTCTTTATTTAGTAAACAGTGGCTTGGGGTGCAAGTCTGTAAGATGAGGCCACAATTTAGTGCACTTGTAACAAGTTTAGAGATTTTTTGGATGAATTCTGTTGTCTTTTTGGCAGACTTTGGATGAAAATAACTATGTTTCGCACTACAGTGAGCAAGCCTTATGTGAAGAAGCCAAATTATACTACATTCAGGCCAAGATTAACAATTTATTTACATAAAGTCTGGTGTCTCTTTCACAGACTTTGGATAGAAGTAACAGGTGCAGAAAAATTGGGCTTCTGGTGTTGATGGTGCCTTCACACCATAATTCTATAGAGGTACCCTTGATGAAAGCAAGAATTGGCCTTGCAGTAAAAAATTATTAATTAAATGTAATGCCCCTGTCACATGGTTGTGAAAAAATTGGTCTTTGGGTGTTGTTGGTGCCTTTACCTCGTAACCTTCTAGAAGTACTCTTGATGAAAAGCAAGAATTGGTCTTGCTATAAAAAATTTAAATTTGATACTCCTGTCAAACAGCTGAATAAAAATTGGGCTTTGGGTGTTGGTGGTGCCTTCACACTGTAACCTTATAGAGCAGCTGTTATCAACTCCTGTCCTCAGGATCCACCAGCAGACCAGATTTTAAGTATCCCCTTGTGGAAATGCAGACTAGAATACTGCAAGCACTGAGCAGCAAATTATATCATCTTTGATGTATTTCAGTTGTCTTGCAAACTTGGCCTGTTAGTGGGTCCTGAGAACCGGTGTTGAATACCACTGCTATAAAGGTACTCTTGATGAAAGCAAGACTTGGCCAAACTGTAAAAATAGAAATGTGATGCCCCAGTCAAACAGTTGTGAAAACATTGGACTTTGGGTGTTGGTGATGCCTTCATCCTGTAACCTTTTACTGGCACTCTTGATGAAAGCAAGAATTGGCCTTGATGTAAAAAATTGAAATTTGACGCCCCTGTCACACAGTTTTGGAAAAAATAGTTTTTTGGGTGTTGGTGGTGCCTTCACCCTGTAACCTTTTAGAGGTAGTCTTCATAAAAGCAAGAATTGGCCTTGCTGTAAAAAAATTAATCAGCGACGTGTCAGGATTAGTGATGGGCTCGGGTGTGTTCAAAACCTCACGTGCCCGATCCCGCCAGGAAGCCGACATTGCACAGTGATAATCACAGGCACTGAGACATTTCCTGGTCGCAGCTGCAGAAATCAGGAAATGTGTTCACTGCCTGTAGCACTGCGCAGTGTCGGCTTCCTGGCTGGATAGGGCACATGAGGTTTCAAACATGCCTGGGCTCATCTCTAGTCAGGAACCATAAACCAGGCAGAGACAGAAAATGCTGTTAAAATCAGACCTTTCATGAAATAGCAAAAATAACACAGATCAGGAACATAGTCAAAAACAAAAGACAGGATTTGGAAGCCAGAGCGGATAATCAGACAAGCCAGGATCAGAAACCAGAAGTCAGCATTGTCATAATCCAAAATTCAGGAATCAGAAGAAATGTCAGCCAGGCAATCATAACAGGAACACAGAAGAGACACACTGGAGATGTTGACCACGTGAGGGCATGGAGAGAATGAGCAAAGCTGCTTACATAGTCAGAAGGGGCTGGCTGTAGGCTGCACTAACGAGGCAAGTAATGGTAACCAGGTGAGTCACTATGCAAACAATGAGTGGCTGGTGATTAACCGGCAGCTGAGCAGCATATAGCACTAAACGAAAAGAGCTGCTAGTAACAAGCAGAAGCCCAGCCCTGACACAACATTGGCATCAGTGGCTTAATAGCTGGTGCTAATCCAGTATTGATTAATTTTGACAAGTGTCAGCTGGTCAATGGAGTCTGTGGACAGACACACTTTTTTATCTGTAACAAAACCTCTGGAAACACTGAATGCCTGTTTGGAAAGCACATTGGATGCAGGGCAGCCCAGCAGCTTAATTGCATACTGGGAAAGTTCTGGCCATTGGTCTATTCTCATGACCCAGAAACCCAGGGGATTGTTTACTGGAAAGCTCTCCATGTCTGTTTTCACCCCTAGATAATCTTCCACCATATGAGGCAGATTCTGGCAATGGGATCTTGAAGCTGACAGCCCTGGGAACCGAGGACAAAAAAAAGGGAGAAGAGGCCACCACTCTTGCTTTGACCAACAGAAGCTTCAATAACACCTTTTCCATGAGACTGTAACCTACCAGAGTCTGGAGAGTCATTTCATAAACTCCTCATTTTTTTTTTTTATTTCAAATTTTTAGAATTTTAGAGTAGAAATATAACAGTGAGAAAACATGACAGAGATTTATTGGTACATTTTCCTGAGAGAGTAGGGGAGGGTGGGGAAGATAGGGAGGGAAGGAGAGGGACAGATATGCGGAAGGAATTTTGAAAACTTAGGAGGTGGGGGGGGACAAGTGGTGGGGGGGGGTCGTAGAGTTTCCTGCAGGCCAAGTCACTTGTATTGTTTTGGAGAGATCCTGATAATCACAAGATGTACAATTAATTTGCCTGGATGGAAAAGGGAGACCTAGTGTTCCCCTGCGGCTCACTCCCCCCCCAGAATCTGGGAGGGGAGAAATAGACCGCAGGCGAAAGGTCTGCGTCCAGGGGTCAGTAGAGTAAGTGAATTTGATATCAGGTGTGGGAAGAGAAAATTTCAGACGTGAAGGAATGCAAGATTACTCTGTGCAGAGTTAAAAGCAAACAAATACGTGTGCAAACCAATAAACAAGTAAAGAGAATTTTAGACCTAATGGTCTGGTATAGGCTATAAGTGGTGAGAGTGTCTAGTCTATCAATTTCAATTTGCTGAGAGGGTAGACGAGGCTGACCATTGGTCAGGGATGTTGTTACTTGAACGCAGATGGTAGGGTAGGGGATGCAGCTTGGGTTTAGGATCGCATGAGAGTAAGTTTGTATCTTTGCGACCCTCTAACTGTCTAGTGAGTCTTTCAGAATGTGCCTCATGTCGTAAAGATGAGGGGGGAGAGGCCTTCCTGGTCTTTCTTGGAGAATGTAGCTGTTATATAGGAATTCCACCGCCTGTGGAGGCGCGGTTGCGAGCCTTGGTTGATGGCCCAGAAGTCTAGTAGTTCCCTGAATAGGAGGGTGTTTAGTTGTCGTTGAACCTCTAGGATGGTGGGAGGACTGGTTTGTGTCCAGTGGGTCATAATGGTTTTGCGTGCTGCTAGCATGCAGAGGTGAATCCAAGGTTCCGTCAGCACTCCTGTATGGGAAGTTCCGGTGGCAATGGCGGAGCTGTCACCAAATATCATGAGGGCCGGGTGGTAGGGGATTTCTTGTCTTAGCACCTTGGCTGCAAAAGCCTGTACTTGGGTCCAGAATGCTGCAACGGATGGGCACTGCCAGAATCTGTGCGTAAGAGTCGGGTTGGCTGTATCACACCAGGGGCAACTTCTGATACCGGGGGAGGAGGTGGAGATGTAATAAGGGATGTATGCTCGGTGTAGTATCTTTAGTTGCATTTCCCTCCAGGCTTCATTTGTGATCAATTTCAGAGTCTTGTTTTGCCCCGCAATGATTGAGTCCCGAAGATGATCCAGTTGCAGTTCTTTTGTCCAGGCCTTAATGGAGGAAGTGTCCAGTGACTGTGTGTAGAAGGGTAGGAGGTTCTTGTAAATATGAGAGACAGGAAAGGTTTGATTATGGATCAAAGAGTCTATGACTGAGGGCCGGAATCTGAGAAGTGGGTCCGGGCAAGTCTTGTTTACGAAAGTGATGATTTGGTGTAGGTGGAATCTATGGTGGTCTGGTAGATTGAACCTTTCCTGTAGTATCTGTAGTGGCAAGGCTTGACCGGTTTGAGGTTCACAGAGATCAGATAGTTTCTTGAGGTTGAGATGTTCCCAGTCGCTAAAGGCCTTATGTTGGGTGGAGGGAATGAACATTGGGTTACCCCCAATGGTTAAAAATTCTGAAATATTAGTATGTAGGCGTTGGGCCCTCCTAGTGTTTCTCCAGGCTATGATAGTGTCTCTCATCAGGAGGTTACATTTGAGATGGGATGGTAGGCAGTTCAGGTTACTGTGTAAGATTGATCCAAGCTCGTATGGGTAGGCCACAGCTGATTCGATGTTGAAGTTGGTGTATCTGGACTGTTTAGTAATCCAGTCAAGGCCACATTTTAGAACACAAGATAAGTTGTACAGTCTCACATGGGGGAGGCATAGGCCCCCCTCGCTCCTGGGGAGACGCAGCTTGGAGAGGGCAATTCTAGGTTTTTTGCAGTGCCAAAGGAATGCTGACAAGCCTCTGTCTAATTTTTGGAGGTCTTTATGTTTGATGAGGATTGGGATTGTTTGCATTGGGTATAATAGCTTAGCAAAGCTAATCATTTTGAATAGGCAGTATCTTCCCGTGAGCGAGAGGGGGAGGCTCATCCACGAGTCCAATTGGCTCAAGATTTTGGATATTAGCGGGGGATAGTTAAGGGTATAGAGGGAGGAGGGATCTCTACCGATGTTCACGCCCAGGTAAGTGATGTGTTGTTTGGCTATGGGGAGCGGAGAGGAGGAGATCCAGCCAGCTCTATGGTGCGGTTGGAGGGGTAGAATTTCGCTCTTTGAGAAGTTTATCTTTAGCCCCGAGCAGTTACGGAAAAGGTTGAATGTTTCCATGATCACCGGAAGGTCTAATTGGGGGTTGGAGGTGAAAATTAATATATCATCCGCGAACAAAGCGACTCGGATCTCCTCGTCTCCCAGCTTAACACCGTGGAGAGGGGCGCAGAATGTGAGGAATCTCGAGAGTGGTTCAAGTGCTATGTTAAAAAGGAGTGGGGAGAGGGGGCAGCCCTGTCTGGTCCCTTTGTACAAGTTTAAGGGGTCTGAAATGATACCCGCTGCTACTACTTGTGCTTTAGGGGCCGTATAGAGGCTTTCGATAAAATGTAGGAAGGGGCCTGAGAATCCAAACGTCCTGAGGGTCTGGAACAGCCAAGGGAAACTCACATTATCGAAAGCCTTCTCGGCGTCGAGGGTTACTATAGCTAAATTGTGTGTGGGATGGGTTTTGGCATGGTCCAGTACTGCTAGAACTTTACGAATGTTTGAGGCTGCGGTCCTGCCTTGTGTGAATCCTTTTTATGAGAGGTATGTATACCTTAGGCAGCGCGTGTCCTCTGGTGTGAGATGTGATAGCCTATGTGCGAGCTGCTGTTGTGGCCCAAATGTTATGGGGGGTAACGTGATGTGTGTGAACAATTTGTGCTTTGTGTTCAAACAGCGCTTGCAATGCGTGATCTATTGGAATTTTTCCTATTGCTAGTTTGCAATCATTCATAAAATACGTGAAAATACTGCATACATTAAAAATACTGCATACATTAAAACGATGGTTGCTGCTGTAGCCCAATTGCTGCAGCAAATCTTAGTTGCGTCTGAGTGAGTGAATAAACTTACATTGAATCCGCAGTTTCAATAAATAAATATACAATTTCACATAAATACAGTAAATACTGTAGAATTGTGGGTAAAATATAGTAAAATAATATATAGTCCAAATAGAAGTGCTGTGCTCTGTGCAAAAACGTTTTTTATGTGCAAGTCCAAAAGTACAAAGTGACTGAGTGCTAATTCAGTTCCAGTCTATCTCTGCTTTCTCTCCTTATGTGTGGAATAATTCTTTATACTTTAAGGTGCTCGTGCTGCATTTCGGTGCTGAGTGATGATAAAAAATAGCTCAGGGTATTGTGCCCTGCTTACCAGAATCCTTTGACTCTCCCACCGTACGGTGTGGAGAAGTCAGAACGCGCTTTAGGTCTACAATCCGACCTATGGATGTGGTTGTCCTCTCCTTTGTCGCGCTCCCTTCCGCGGTCAGAATTCCATGTTATGAATAGAAAGAAGGATAACTCATCGTATATCACTTATTGAAAAGGTTTATTGGCCAAAAAGATGCTGTTTCACAGTGCAAACATCAAGGCATACATTTGCAATATACTGTGACTGCTCTAAGAGGTAATGCTCGCGCTCAGTGTAAGACACTTCCTGCTTGCAAACCTACTGGGCGTGGCCTCTGTCACCGTGTGGTCACCTGACGCGTTTCGTCACTTCCTGTGACGTCATCGGAGGTGTCTGCACGGTGTGTACGTTGGCCTTTTATGTGTAGGACAAATGTGAACACCTGTGTTTGTTAATGGGAGGTTACTGTTCCCATTTTGGTTGAGCGGCCGATCATGTGACTTTCTTATGTTAAAAAAACTGACTCTTTAATAGAACATTTAAAACTTTGTTGTGAATCATGTGTGTGTGTAATAAACCTGTGGTTAAAATTCATTGGTTGCTCCGGGGTTTCAGAGTGAATAGCTATGTTGTTTCTCTTGCTTAGGTGCCAGAGGTAGCGGTATTATGGACAAGGCATATTTAAAGTGCTTTTATGCTGTTGCCGATTCTTATAATACGATGTGTAAGGACAAGGTATGTGTATAAGTTTAAAAGGTGTGTAAAATAGCGTAGTACAGTGGGTGTAAAAGTATAAGGAAAAATGAAAAATTGAAAAAATGAAAAATTGTAAAAATGAAAAAATATAAAAATGAAATAAAAATAAAAATAAAATAAAAAATAATAAAAAAAATAAAAATAGAAATAAAAATAAAAATAATAAATAATATTAAATAATAAAAAATATAAATAAAAATAAAAAATAAAAAATAAAAAATAAAAAAATAAAAATAAAAAATAAATAATAAAATAAAAATGAGAAAATGAAAATGAAATGAAAAATAAATAAAATAAAAATAAAAATAAAATTGAAAATTGTGTGAATCCTGCCTGTGCAGGATGTATTAATGAGGGCATAATTTTTGCTAGGCGCGAAGCTATTATTTTTGATAAAAGCTTGGCGTCTACGTTTAAGAGGGAGATGGGGCGATAGGAACTGGGCTCTTGGGGGTCTTTGCTTTTTTTCAATTAATTTAATGTACGCTTGATTTCCAGATGGAAGGTAGGGACCACCTTTCCAAATTTCGTTGTATACTGAGGATAGCGTGGCGGGGATGTATGTAGTTGTTAATTTATAAAATTCAGCAGTGTGACCATCTGGGCCCAGGGATTTGTGATTTGATAGCTTTTTGATAGTGTATTCGATCTCGTCCTTACTGATGGGTTCGTTTAAGGAAGCTAGTTGCTCGGGGTCTAGGTGGGGAAGGGTTGGGCTGTTGAGGAAGGAGTTGGCTGCTGCCGAATCTATGTGGTCTGCTGCGTATAACGTTGAGTAGAATTTGTGGAGAATGTCGTTTATCTCCCTCGGGTGAGAGGTTAGCTTTCCAGTTGTGTCTTTGAGAGAGGAGATGTGTGTGGGTTTCTGTTGTCCCTTGCTGAGTCTAGCTAGTAGCTTCCCTGCCTTATTACCCTGTTTGTGAAGGGAGAGGTCCCAGTGGGCTGTGTGGATGCGGTCTATATGTTCTGCGCAAGCTTCGAATTTTTGCTTGGCCCATTGCCAAAGTGCTCTATTTTCTGAGTTGTTGTTTCGTTGAAGTGCTCTTTGAGCCTCTCTCAGCTGTCTGCTAGCTTCTGTGTATCGTTTGGTTGCGTTTCTTTTATAGTGGGTCGCGCAGGCAATGATCTTGCCCCGGATTACTGCCTTGCTTGCGTCCCAGAATAGGTTTGGGTTGTTGCAGTGGGGTTTGTTGGTGGCTGAGTAGTCCTCCCAGGCTGTGCGGAGGACCTCCTGCAGCTGTGTGTCTCCTGCCAGGTAGGAGGGAAATCTCCATATTTTGGGAGAAGAGGGGGCTAAGAGATCTGTAAGTGTGATGGAGACCGGGCTGTGATCAGATATCGCTATATCATGTATGTTGGAATCTTTGATGTGATGGAGTAAGGATTGTGTGGCAAAAATATAATCGATTCTCGAGAAAGTCCTATGTGGGGGGGAGTAGTATGTGAACTCTCTGTCTGTGGGGTGGGATAGGCGCCAAATGTCTGTTAGATTTGTGGCTGTGGCAAATCGTTCTAGCTGGGTGGGCGAGCCCTGACCATGGGGGCTCTGTGTATGTACGTTACGGGAGGACCTGTCCTCCTCTGGATTGAACACCGCATTGAAATCACCACCTACCAAATGGGGAGTGGAGGGTTTACTCAGGAGCCATCTTGTGGTCTCTTGGTAAAAGGTCAAAGAGGGAGAGTTTGGTGCATAAATATTAGAGATCATAAGGTCTTTGGATTGTAACCTGAGGTGTATTGTCGCTTTGCGCCCTAAGGAGTCGTGGCTTGCCTCAATAATGGTGGCCTGAAGCTTTTTATGTATTAGGGTTATTACTCCGGCCTTCCTGCCTACAGCAGGGGAGCCATAGACTTTTCCGACCCAAAGCTTTTGAAGTCGGTGAAAATCATCCGCACCAAGGTGGGTCTCCTGAAGTAGGGCCACATCGGTGCGGAGGCTTTTAAGGTGTCTGAGGATTTTGGCTCGTTTGGAAGGGGAACGTAACCCCTTAACATTCCAGGACACTATCCGTATGAAGGTGTGCGGTGGAAGGGGGCTTTGTGGTGTCGCCTATGGAAGTCTCGTGTGTTAAGTAAGAAGGACTCACGTTTTAGAAGAAAGGGGAATCTGCGTTCGTTGGGTTGATCATCGGTAGCCTCTCTCAGCAGAAAGTGTAGAATAATCAGGATAGGTGAACTGTAAAGGGTACAGAAAAGCATTAATAACAACATCATCGCAACTATCTTTGTGTACTTCTCTTTTTTCCTCAAGTGCAGAAACATCTAGCCCGGCTAATCCGCTCATCAGGCACTAGTAAAGGTAACTTTGTAGGGGATGTCTCAGCCATGGGGGGCTCAAGGTTCGTTTTGGTGGTGTGAGCACCAAGATCCAGGCTCGAGGGCTCTGTGGTGTTAAGTGGCTCCGTTGGTGGCTTGGTTTGCCCAAATTGGGTGTCCTGGGTAGAAGAGAAAGTTCAAGCGGTAGGCGCGGGTGGAGTAGGTGTTGTGCCCCCATTGTTGTTTGGGCGTAGGCATTTTGCTGGATCCTTTTTGAGGGGCTCCGTTGCTCCCTGTAGTTTGGAGATGGTGAGCCCTGAGAGGTGGGGGGGGGCTCGGGTGTCTGGAGGAGTTGGATCTGAGAAAGGCCTCTGCTTCTCAGGGTGTTTGAAAAGTGAGCTGCTCGCCGTCGGAGGTTTGGACCCGTAATGATGCCGGGAAGGCCAGAGAAAACCGGATTTTTTGTTTAAAAAGATCCGTGCAAACCGCCCGGAAGGCTTTGCGTGTTCTTGAGGCTTCGGCGGAGTAGTCCGCGAAGATTAGTAGACTTGCTCCTTCTATTCTGAGGGTACGAGATTTCCTGAATGCCTGCAGTATTGCCTGCTTGTCTGTGTAATTAAGACATTTTACAATGACCGCTCTGGGGGATTTGCGGTTGGGGTCTGGAGGGCCCACCCTGTGTGCGCGTTCCACGGTGCAGGGTGCAGGTAGGCCAAGGGCCTCAGGAATACGTGAAGAGCAGAGATGGTGGAGAGCGTTGTTAGGGCAGCTTTCAGGGAGGCCTATTATTCTCAGGTTACTCCTTCTGGACCTATTTTCCAGATCCTCGAGCTTATCCTGGATAGCATCAAAAGCCTTGTCGTGTTTCTCTAAGGTGCCATTGATTTGGTATACTTCATCATCAATGTCCGATATTCTGGCCTCTGTGGCTGAAAGCTTGCGTGCCTGCTCCCTTAGCTCCCTCCGCAGCTGAGACATACCTGCTTGCACTGCGGCGTCAACCACCTGAGATATGTTGGGGAGCAGAAGGGCAGCCACCGCCTGGGCTATTTTTGAGTATTCGTCCGGGGTGTCTGGTCTTTGAGGCTCCGGGGCCTGTGTGTCCATTGTAATCGGTGCCTGATCCGTTGCGGCGGCCATCTTGGTACACCCTGGCTGCGGGCTTTGTGTGCTCGATCGGTTCAGGACGGCCGGTTCCGAGCGGGGGGATGTCAGGAATTTATCCATCCGATGCCGGTGTCCTTCCGCTCTCGAGCCTGAGGGTTTTTGTGGGCTGAGACCCGGGTTTAGAGGCAGTTTTTGTCCTGAGGGAGCGGAACCGGAAGTTCTAAACTCCTCTTTAAGGTGTCCTGAGATTTCATCCTGTGCTCCCTCTGTGAGGGCAGAATGGGTTCTGAGATTTTCCCTTGTAATGGTAGTCAAGGGGGGTTGCCAACCAATAATGATCCTTCTCCTTGATGCCTCAAACTCTCTGGTACTTTTTCAGACTTTAAAGAATAAGGGAGCCCATGCACCACAAGTTTTTGGAGGCATGAGAAGCCCTCAAGGTGACTGAGGATTACAGTATCTGAAACTGCCTCCTCCCAGCCACATATTTTCCCAAGGTTTCTGAGGACTTAAAAATATCTCTTAAGGTTTTACTTTGCTTCTATGCCTCCAAAACTGCCAGAGTCCTCCTCCTTATTCCTCTCCTCTTTTGGTTCTGTG
Organism: Glandirana rugosa; assembly: GCA_018402905.1. Classification (NCBI taxonomy): domain Eukaryota; kingdom Metazoa; phylum Chordata; class Amphibia; order Anura; family Ranidae; genus Glandirana; species Glandirana rugosa. The sequence goes on along the minus strand of BLSH010222827.1, from coordinate 25,402 downwards.
GTGCTGCAAGAATGGTGTCTCCATAAAGTGGGCCTTGAGAGGAAAGGAAGTCCTCCTCTTCCTCCCACTGCTCTGCCTTGAGTGCCCTGTTCACAATGCCACACAGAGTCTGCTCCAGCAGGAACACAAGAGGGATTGTTTCACTGATGCATGCATTGTTACGGCTCACCATCCTTGTTGCCTCCTCAAATGGTGACAGTACAATTCATGCATCCTTTATCAGCAGCCATTGGCATAGGGAAAAAAATGAGCCACCCTGAGCCTGTCCATGTGAAATACTCACACAGGTACTCATTGACCGCCCTCTGCTGCATGTGCAGTGACTGCAGCATTGCCAAAGTGGAGTTCCACCTGGTGATCATGTCACAAATCAGGCAATTTACAGGCAGGTGGAATTCCTGCAGAATTTTAGCCAGCCGAACACTGACTGTGTATGACCACCTGAAATGGCTACAGACCCTTCTGGCCTGCCTTAGAAGATGTTGCAACCCTGGGTACCTGTTTAAGAAACGCTGCACCAACAAATTGAGTTGACTTGTTTCAGGCATGCTACATGTGTCAACTTATTCTTGTGGATGGGCAGAGAGAAGGTTAGTGCCATTATTGCACCCCATCATTCCTGGCTCAAGCAGCTGTGGCATGAATGAACTCTGGGATTGCCCCTGCAGAGCTGCAAGAATCTCTGCTCTGGTGTGGCTCCTGTCCCCTAGACATGCCAGCTGAAGCACTGCATGGCATCCTTTAGCCTGACTGGTTGAATAGTCCAGTGAACGCTTAAGGGGTATTGGTGGCTCATAGGACGATTCAGTATAGGAGGGCATGGAGGAGGAGGAGGGGGTGGAGCTGACAGATCTTGCATCATCACCACCAGCTGTATTGAGACATGTCTGCCAAACAAACTCCAGCGCTGAACCCTGTCCTACATCCTTTCCTAGTTGCAAGCAGACTTACCCAGTGTGCTGTGAACAAAATATATCATCCCTGACCATGCTTGCTGGACCACTTGTCAGCAGTAATGTGGACCTTGCTGCTGACTGCCTTGCCCAATAATGCCAAAACAAGGCCTTCCACATCATGGTACAGAGCTGGCATGGCCTTACATGCAAAGAAATAGCAAATGGGAACTTGCCATTGTGGTACAGCACATTCTGCAAATTCATGTAAGGGGGCCAAATCCACCAGATGGAAAGGCAGAAGTTGTAAAGCCAGGAATTTGAATAACATTACAAACTAAGCAGTGCTCTGTTCATATAAAGTCCACTGTGTAAATAAAAATAATCAGTCTTTAAATTAATTACATCCGTGGGTTGGTCCTCATATGTTCCATGATACCAGTCACCTGCACCACATGAGTTCCACACCCTTCAGACTTAACACTCACCAGACAGCAATAACAATAAACTTTGTTTGCAGTGTCATTTGAAACTTCCTCTAAGAGAAGGTGGATACACTTTGGTGTACTGCATCAAGCACTGTGATATTTGTCAAAAACAAAGCAATACTTCATAGCGTAATCCCATTCAAACTATTTGTTGGTAAAAACCTCCCCCTTTAAAAACACAATTACAACTTTGGGAAAACTCAAAATACTTACCCCTCAAGCCCCCTGGCATTCCACGAGTTACACCTCCCTTGCGCATCAAGGGGATCTCCCAAGCACCACACTTCATTCTTAAACCAGCAAGACCGCTTTATCCCCGTCTTGCAACGCCAATCCATTATACCAGCCGTTCGGCTCTTTTCCTTTTGAGTATGAGATCGCGCTGGACCCCCTCCTCTTCCCCTGACCTTCTGTCAAACAGGCATGATTATGGCCCTCTGACTTACTATATCTTTAGGAAACCAACTAACTTTGTAAGTCAAAGCCCTAATCATAACATGTGTTTGTTTACTGATGGAAAAATGGTTTCAATCCAAACCTCCTCTTCTACTTCCAACTCAAGTACACAGCACCGTTGCCTTACAGTTGCTTTATTCAACCTAACGATTGCCCCAATATGTCAGCAAGGCTCATTAATCTGTACTGCTATTTTCCATCTCTGTTTTATTGATACCGCTGACTTTTGTAATTTGCACTTTGTTAAAAAGTAATAAATATATTTAAAAAAAAAAAAAAAAAACACAATTACAAACAAATGGTAAACACAAGCAATAATCACATCAAATTTCAGGCAGGTAACCCATCGGATGTCTAAAACTGCATCTAGATAGTGGTGCTCGTCACTTGCGCCAGTGTGCTGACGTCACTTCCGGTCACCGTATGATCCCGCTATGATACGTTACGTCATTATGACTTAGTCTGAGGGTGTGACCGGTATTTACATGCCACCTTATGCAGTGCTTAACCCATAATTACCCACAGAATCCGATCGATCCGATGCCCCAGACAACAGGAAACTGGGCAATTTTAATGTATACTTTAACCATAGTTGAATTTTACATCTGAAGATTACCTTCCTGAAATAAATATTAATACAAATCACCAATATACAATAACCTTCATATTTTATACATATAAAATTACATTCCCAATTCTTATTTGAAGTTGCATATATCTAAAAACTCCCCAATATCCATAAAACACTATGTATTTACAATGATCACACAAACATCCATATTGCACATTATGGTAAAAAAATATTTTTTCAACTGATTAGAAACACGATAGCCCTAATAATCACTTATAAAACAATTTATGTCCAGCTCTACATTCACTCCTTTTGGCGTTAATGTGTCTGTTAAAAATATTCATTTGAATGTTTGCATGATCATTGTAAATACTGTATATACTGTTTTATGGATATTGGGGAGTATTTAGATATGCAACAAGGTTAAATGCCTTGTCAAGCATGTGGAACCCAAATGGCTGGTCTTTTTGCCACACTTGATCTGCTTGCAGCAGAGATTGCAAATTGTAACAGTGAGATCGGCTGCACATGTGCTAAAAAAGGCCCCACAAAGCTGAGCTGTGGGAAGTGGAACAATCTGATGGAATAGGGTGGCTGCTCTACTTTTACATGATGGCTGCCTCTGGAGGACATCCTGCCTCATTGGGGTTGTCCCTTCCCCTCACTTTCCTCCTCTGCTCTATCTGGCACCCAAATCACATCAGTGACTTCATCATCCCCTCCATCCTCATCATCACTGGAGACGATACACTGCAGGTGGGGGAACATGACTGCCAATTCGTTGTTTATCAGTGTTCTCCCCTCTCTGTAGCTTCATGTTAATCCCTTACTCTACCTCAGAACCAACATCTGAATCAAGTAATGGCTGTGCATCACCAAGGAGCAAGTGGCTAACGCTGTGTTCAAATATTCTAGCTGACTCCCCCATGCCTGATGCTGGGGCTATGGCAGGAGTAGCTGTGGACATGGAGGCAGAATAAGCCACTCTGGCAGCTGTGGTAGACTGTGCATGCTAGTGCCAGCTTGGGTCATAGAGGATGAGGAGGATGAGGAGGGTTTAGTAAGCCAGTCCACCACCTCCTCTGCATGCTGTGACTGGATAGCAGAGGCAGCATCACTAAACAGAGACAAATGTGTCCTGTCTGAAGACAGACCTTGCCTACCTTTGCCTGTGGACACAGAGGCTGCTGGCATGGGCAAAAAAAAAAATACAAAAACCCTAAAAAAAACCCCCAAAAAACATGCAGAAACCAAAATAAATAAAAAAGGTATACTGCACTAAATGGTATGTAATGTTGTGTTAAACACTGCACTACACTAACACACTATACTGACACTATACTGACACTATACTGACACACTACATTATACTGACACTATACTGACACACTACACTATACTGACACTATACTAACACTACACTATACTGACACACTACACTATACTGACACTATACTGACACACTACACTAACACTCTACACTCAGAGTCACAATAAGTGAACACAGTAACTCACTAGTAGAAAACTGAGCCCTGCTCTATGTATCTCCAACTTCACACTGCAAACATTTCTTATGGGAAGGAACCCTTTATAGTGTGGCGTAGGACTGTGAGCACTGAGCCATGATTGGACAAAGTCAATATATCTTCATCCAATTAGGGCCCTAGGATGCACTGTGCATTGTGCGGCGCTCTGCTGAAAATTCAGGTTCTTGCCGATCTGGTGAACAGGCGATGTTCGGGCTGAACTTTTGCTCAACCCAAACCGTTCACCCAACACTAGTTATGACCAATTCACCATCATGTCCCCCTGTGTCCCTCCACCAGAATTACCTCCTCTGTGTATCCCACCACCAAAAATACCTTCATCGTTTTGTGTACAAACCAAGATATGAGTGCTCTCATGTGATGTTACCATCCCTAAATGATCCCAAAAGGGTGTTGTTTCTTATCCTGCTCACATGCAAGTGACCCAGCACCTTTTTGATGGCTCTTTCTTTTCCTTGTATGTTTGTTGCCCTGGGAGAGAGAAATATAAGAAAGAGTTAGAAGAATATAAAGAGAGAGGGTCCCGTTGTTTGTATGTTCCTTTTCTTTCTCGGTAGTTTTTCCACGACCCAGTGAACGTACACTCGTCCTATTCTTTGTTGTGGGAAAACCCTAGTAAATCCCTACCATTGTAGTGTACTCTCGTGAGTATAGAACCAAACATGTGTTTTGCTACTTCCATAAAAACCACCACCCTATGTGTCTCCTCCATTAAGACCACCTCCCTGTGTCCCCCTGTACTACCACTTAACCAGTATTGATCACAACCCACTTGCCAAACCCAACTCGTTTTCAAGTCGGGCTTGTAGCGGACAAGTGGTCTAGCCGTTCTTGGACTTAAAAGTCGTCTCGCGGCGTGTTACGTGTCA
>BLSH010222815.1:873911-892304 GCA_018402905.1 Glandirana rugosa | reverse complement strand
TATCCCTGATGCTTTTGCATCTGTTTTGCCTAGTCACTCCTGATAGGACGACATAAAACCCACGTGTCAATTAAGAAGAGCTGCGTCTGTCAGTGAACGTAAGAGAAATTACTAATTTGCTAAATTTTATAACAGAAACGAAGAAAAATTCATTTTTTGTACCATCCCCAAACTCTTCCCACAAAGTTGGGCGCATGAAATTGTGCAAAATGTCTTGGTATGCTGACGCCTTAAGTTTTCCCTTCACTGTACCTAAGGGGCCAAGCCCAACCCCTGAAAGACAACCCCACACCATAATTCCCCCTCCACCAAATGATTTGGACCAGTGCACAAAGCAAGGTCCATAAAGACATGGATGAGCGAGTGTTCCTTTGTACAGTTTCTCTCTCAGTGATTTTCCATGAGAGGGAATATAGTATTTACTAGGTGCTTGGAACAGTAGTAAACAGTCCTTGTTGGGGTTGATTTATTAAAACTGGAGAGTGTAACATCTGGTGCAGCTGTGCATGGTAGCCAGATTCTGGCTTCAGCTTGTTCAGTTAAGCTGTGCATGGTAGCCAGATTCTGGCTTCAGCTTGTTCAGTTAAGCTTTGACAAGAAACCTGGAAGCTGATTGGTTTCTAGGCAGAGCTGCACCAGATCTTGCATTCTCCAGATTTAGTAAATCAACCCCCTTGTGTGAAGAAAGATGAGCTAGTAGAGCAGTGCAGTGTCACACTTCTGTGGCTATGGGCTAGTGATAACAGACACTGGCTGGCTGCTCTGATGACAGTGTATGCCAGTGCAGCTAGCCAGTTTCTCTGATCACTAGCTACCGCATTCAGTGGTGTCTCCAGCTTTCATATTTAGGGGGGGCACATAGGGGGGACAGGGACAAAAGTAGGGGGGCCAACTAAAAAACATAATATATATATATATATATATATATATATATATATATATATATCCAGTGGCCCTTTGCTTCTGTTACCCCGCCCTTTATTACAATCACACACAATGGGACCCCCATCCACCTGGATTGTATAGATAAGAGAATTGGATCATTTTTTTGTCATTCGACCTAATAGTTGAATGAAAAAAGCGATCAATGTATGGCCTTCCTAAGTGCAAAGGCAAGCCATAGACAGTTTAAATCTCAGCTGGTTCAGCAGGAAGTGGGCAGGCTGAATGAACCAAGTTGTTCAATCGACTTGGGTACAACCAGCCTGCTGGAGACTCTAATGATTATCGCTAGTGGTCGCTATAGCCGCTAGTGATAATCACTGTTTGTTGGGAGAATACAATGGCTAGGCAGGAGAGATTCCCCTGTCAGCACTGACTGTGTTGATGGGGGAAACATGTGAATTTCTTTCCTGCAAATTCCTATCATCTATGGCCTGCTTGACTAGAACAGAAAGTATGTGAATATCTTGGGAGAACAGGAGTGGGGAGAGAAGTGACAGTTCATTCATTACAATGCACTGCACACTCACCCATAGGTCGAGGCTGAAAGCAGGCATCATGGACACAGTCAGAAAACTGCAGCTGATGATTTTCATATTTGGATTATGGATAGCAGAGTGGGTGGGACGGATATACACAGTAGGAACAGGGGAGGGAGGCAGAGCTGCATTCCCCTCTGATCTCCCCTCTGCATTCCCCTCTGATCCCCCCCCTGAATTCCCCTCTGATCTCCCCTCTGCATTCCCCTCTGATCTCCCAGTCTGTGTGGGGAGTGAGGGGGGCTGGTGTGATCGCTGGGCTATGTAAGAGTGTCACAGACACTCGGCTCAGCTGCAGTCAGCAGACACCAGGCTCACACTTTACAGGCTGGTCCTCCTCCTGTCCTATGGACGGACGGGAGAAATCAGACTGTCTCTCACTGATATCATGGGAGGCTTGTCCCCCCCCCCCCAGAGTGGTGGAACTTGCTCTGAGCTCTCCTCCCTCCCAATAAGGATGCAGCCGAAGGGGGTGGCAGTTATTCTGGCAGCGGCCAAGATGTGGAGCCGCGGGGCATACACCCGCTACAACAAAAGGCATTTTGATTGGGGGGGCAAATGGGGGGGCACAGCATAATGTTGGGGGGTCAGGGCCCCCTCTGGCCCCACCCTAGTGACGCCTCTGACCACATTACAATGTCACCATTTTGATTTTTTTCTACACACTGTCACCAGAGCAGTGCAGTGTTACTATGATGACATTGCACAGCTGTCAGCGCACCAGTGTCGCTTATCACCACTGCTACCACACTAGCACCACACTATTCCCATAAAGCCTCATTCACATGGGGCATATCAATGTGTATCCCATGCAAATGTCATGTTTAACCACATATAAATGCACAGGTGTTCTGCGTATACCTGAGTAGGCAGTCCCATTGATGTTTATTGGGACGCAGCAGTTGCACAGGCACAGAAACTGCTCGCAATTTGACATATGTGCAGATGCACAGGTACGGTCCTAAAAACAGACAGTAAGTTCAGGGACATGTGCCCAGCCCTGCATGACTTGGATTTGGAGCAGCAGCTGTATCCATGCAGCATCTGAATCTCAATTGACATCTGCAATTAAGACTGCATACACCTGTGCATCCCCAAGCAGGTAAACACACCCCTTGCAAGGGATACACATTAATATGCCCTGCATGAATAAGGCCTAATAATACAACCAATGTCCCCCATCACCACCACACCAGTCAACAGTGTCATCAGACCAGTGTAGGCAGAAACAGTGTTCCTGATCACCAACACACCAGACCAGTGCAACCAGCAACAGTGTTCCCAATTGCCGCCACATCAGTCCCAGTGTCACCTGACCAGCATAAGCCAGCAACAGTGTTCTTGATCATGACCACACCAGTGCAGTGTTGCCTCTGCTTGCCACCTGTACTGACACTGGCCTTTTTCATTTAGAAACATTTCTGCCTGCTCTCTGGACCAATCCTTTGCCTGTTTGCTGACCACATCTCTGCCTGCCACCTCCACTTACCTCATCTGCATGTCCCACTGACTACTTTCCAGTAGGACACCAGTCCCAGCCATCCCTTGCAAACAACTGCACTCCTGGAAACACAGGAACTCTTTTGTTCACATTTCTTTAGCCTCCTGTACTTCCTGGCCAGTGAACATGGTGTAGCGCTATAACTGTAGGAGCCGCTTAAGTATGTTTGGTTCCTCACTCTGCCTCTCAACCACAAGAACAATCCCAACCTCTCTGGCACACCTAATAAGGAGTATTAGTGCAAAACACAGGAGTAGAGAAGAAACGCAAATTGTGGTAAACCAGGAAGTATGTTTACTGATATAATAAAGCCATTTAAAGGTGAACAACATACACTTACACTCTACAATAGGACTTTAGGTTGAATTTTACCAGTAGTGAAGAAGCAACCACCATGGAAGAATGTCAAATGATCAAATTTAACGGTTAGCTGAACATAAACAACTCTTATACACACACATGCATATACACGGCCTATGTGAACATGAGGCAGAAGGGCAGAGGAATGTCTTTCAGCTATGTCAGACCGCTTCCTCCTGCTCCTCAACACACAGGTGCAAATAATAAATGCAATGTCATAAACCTTCAACAATAGTTAACTGTAAGGACAATTAACATGCTCATTTCAGAGAGTTCTAGGCAAATTCAAGCTCTGGGCACAGTGAAGGCAATCCTTTTAATGGGTAGGGAGGTTTTAAAGTAGTCCAGTATTTCACAAAAATGCAATCCTTTGGTCTTCAGCTAGCCTTTATGAAAATTGTATGTGAAGAATTCCAGTATAGCAGAGCAAAGCAACTTGACTTACTTGGCTTTAATAATCAGAGAAACAGAATCTTCCTGTGTTGGCAAGATGCAAATGAGATCACAGCGACTGCTGGTTTAAAGGTATTGTACCCTGTGGAGCTACAATTAACAGCGACAGTGGTGTCTGAATGCATTGTCTATGTGAATGGATCGCCTTATCCTTTAGCCCTCTAGGCAATAGCAAGTGGATGGAGACAATAGTGTCTTTATACAGTGTATATATGAATGGATGGGTAGATGCCCGCTCACCAGTACTGCAAATGTAGGATCAGGGCCGCTGATAAGCTTGTACAACTGGCCCTGTTGTACTGGTCCTGGTCAGCAGGGGGGGCCTGGGCAGCTTCAGAGACTTCAGTGGAGTAAAAAAAAGCGGCTTTCTAATTTACACCGCTGCTGCTACTAGCTTAGGGGGTCTTGTATTAGTGTTGCTGTCCACTAATAAGTGAGAGGGGCGGTCAGGGGGCGGAACCTGGCCTCCTCATGGTCAGTGCAGTCACTGACAGAGAGGAAAGGACGGCAGTGAGTATACAGTGTATACATGACAAGCACCTTTGCATTTTCTCTCATGCCTCCTGTCACTCTCTCACAGCACTGCTCTGCTCTGATGTTAGCTGTGCTCAGTCTGACTACATTTCTGATTATCTGTAACTTCGTTTCTCATCCCACTCCCCCCTCCCTCCAGATTCTTCTCCACTCCCTCTCCCTCTCACATATCTCCTCTCTGTCTCTGAAAACCTGCTCCGATCTTCTTGCTCTTTTCAGTCCTACTGATTGTGCTGAGTTAGTCTCCCTGCAGTCATTCACTCCTGTACTCCTCTTATCAGACTATCCTGCCTCTCTGCCAATCCCAGTGCCGCAACTGCCCAGCCTATATATTATCTGCTCTCTCCCTCTGACACAGGCACAGCTCATCAGCTACATTCTGATGGGATGCACAATTTACACTGTTCTGTACACTGATGACCCGCTGAGTGACGTGAGCAGATGACAAGTCCATACCCACTCAGCTTATGCAGAGTGGACGTGGACACAGCCTCTGTTCTAAGCCCCCTTTCACACTGGGGCAAGCAGGGAGTCAGCGGTAAAGCAACACTAGTTTTAGCGGCGCTTTACCACTATTATAGCGGCACTTTGGTGCCACTATTCGGGCGGCAGCAGGGCACTTTTAACCCCTAAGAAGGGGCTAACAAGGGGTTAAAAGCACTGGCGTGTGCGCTTCCGAAACAGTTTTCAGCCGCTTTGGGAGCTGCCCATTCATTTCAATGGGCAGGGGCGGTGGAGGAGCGCTGTATACACCACTCCCGCACCGCCCCAAAAATGCTGCTTGCAGGACTTTTTTTCATGTCCTGCAAGCGCAAGACCCCAGTGTGAAACCACTCAGGCTTTCACACTGGGGTGAATTGGGGGGAGTTTTCAGGTGCTTTACAATCGCTCTTTTTTAGCTTATTTTTAGCTCTAAAGCGCCTGAAAAACGTTCCAGTGTGAAAGGAGTCTAAGGGCGACTGGTGTAAACAAATCGGTTGTCTGTTTACACACAACTGCCCTCCAATCTGATCCACTAGATGGAGAGGAACGGATTCTGTAGTTGTAGTTCCCCAGCAGTTCAATAGAATATGTAACTTGAGCCCTGGGATTACAGTTCCCTTTATGCTTTGCTCCCTGGTGGTAATCACCCTGAGGGATGTGATGACACTGAGTCTTAGCTGGCACTAGAGGTAAATAGTCTCACTGCAGCAATGTTGCAGAGTGTCTTCTGATACTGTAGGTAAGATAGCCAGCTCCCTGCTCCATCTTCCCCCCACTAAAGAACCTTTGGTCCGCCAAAGGAAATAACAGTCCTTGACCTGTTACATGCTTTTGTCATACAGTAGGGAGGAAACAGGTTAATGCAAACATGGCAACAAACAATTTGCATTTTCATAAGAAGAGACCAAACTCAAACAACGCATGTCATGACACAAAGTTGACAGAGGAACCTCCCACCAATTGTCATAGGAGGGGGGATTGCTCTGTCCACATGCCACTGGTACTGGAGAGTCCTGCATAGATGTGCCAGGGTGAGTTGGGGTTGTTCTCCACCAAATATGTGGTGGAAGGACCAGGCACCTCAAGAGTCCTTTTAGAAGTGAATACAGTCTCCTCAGAGCTTTCACCCAGAGTATCATAGGTCAGTCTCTTAGGTGGGTGAATAGCTCTTTGCTCTCCCTGTTCTTTAGGCTCTAGAGTTACAGGCACACTGGTTTCTGCTTCATCCACAGCTTTTTCTTATTTCTGCATATTAGCCTCAGCAAAGGAAGAAAAATCCCTGGGGTCTGCTGCCGACAGGGAAGATCAAGAGTCTTCCAGATCTTCGAAAGGTGGACTCTGAGGCATTAATTCAGGAGCCTCTGGCCTGAGAATCCCGTTGTCAGTCACCTTTGGAGCAGAAAAATGGCGGGGGGGGGGGGGGGGGGGTGGCAGGCCCTGGCATTTGAGATGGCCAAAGCCAATCTATTCCCATCTCTTATCTTCTTCAGCAAGGGGCACAGGCTGAGACCTAGTCATTAGTCAGGATCTCTGAGAGGCCATGGGTGTGGATGGTGGATCTGGTTGTGATGGTACATAAATTGCTTCTGATAGGGGCAACAGATGATTGCGGTGCCAGGTCTTCAGCGGGCCCGTACTTCCCTCTAGCCTGATCTGATATACAGGGAGTCCTGGCAACTGCTTGCAGATAACATAGGGTTGTGACTTCCAGCGGTCACCCAACTTGTGTTTTCCGGGGACACCCAGATTCACTCTGTCACCTGGTTGCAAGTCCTGTACTCGTTCCCTGAGGTCGAAGTTCCTCTTGTTCTCCTTTCCTTGAGCATCTGAGGCAGCTTGAGCCTTATAATAGACAGTCTTCAGGGTTTTCCACAGGTGGGCCACATACCTTCTGTGAGAAGTTGTTGAGGTATGGTCCAGGGTTGTGCCGAAAGCCAAGTCTACTGGCAGCCAGACCTCCAGCCCAAACATCAAATGATAGGGAGAGTATCCTGTAGCATCATTTGCAGTGCTATTATAAGCATGAATATGGACTAATTATGAACACTGGATCCACCTATATATTACTTCACAAATTCATGCTTTTCCAATTTTTGATTTTTATATGTTGGATATGATAAATGTTGATTATTTATGAATAATTTTGATTCACAATTTGGGTAATACACATACAGTTGTATGCAAAAGTTTAGGAACCCCTGACAATTTCCATGATTGTCATTTATAAATATTTGGGTGTTTGGATCAGCAATTTAATTTTGATCTATCAAATAACTGAAGGATACAGTAATATTTCAGTAGTGAAATTAGTTTTTTTGGATTAACAGAAAATGCGCAATATGCATCATGAAATTAGACAGGTGCATAAATTTGGGCACCCCAACAGTGTTGCTCCAGCGCTGCTTTTGCTCTGAAGTTAGAGTCCCAAGCATATTCAGGAGAGTTTGTTTGAATCTCTCCGGTTGAGGATCTCCTTGAGGATGGTATGGGGTGGTTATAGACTTCTTGATGGCCAACAGGTCTAAAAGTCTCCTAATAAGACTGCTCTCAAAGTCTCTCCCTTGATCGGAGAGGATACGTTGGGGCAGGCCATAGTGCACAAATAACTTCCCTACTAAGATCTGGGCCACTGTGGATGTTGATGCTGATGCTGGTCCTTGGTGGGAAATGCCTGGGCACACCGAGTGAATCGGTCAGTTACTACCAGAATATTTCCCTGTCCACTCAGATCAGGCTCCAAGCACAGAAAGTCAATGCACACCAGCTCCAGGGGTCCCTGGCTCTGAATATGGCCCATTGGGGCAGCTCAGTGAAGCAAAGTCTTCCTTTGGATACATCTGAGGCAGGAATGGCAATAGCCCTTGACTTCAGCCCGTATGCAGGGCCAGTAAAACCAGTCCTTTACCAGTTGGAAAGTCCTCTTGGACCCTAGATGGCCATGATGGTCGTGTAAGGCAGTGAACACTGTCTCCCTATGTTTTTCCGGTAGGAATAACTGCCATTTTTCCTCGGGATCCCCCTGGTCCACTTCTTGAGCAGCAAGCAGGCTTCCTTCAGGAAGTCAGTGAGGAGCAAGACAGGGCACTGGCTCTCCAAGGCCTTCAATACCAGGCTACAGAGATGGTCTTCCAACTGGTCCCTTTGCAGGTCTTTCTATGGGAGCTTGGGCAGAAATTTAACCCGACTTGGGTGATGTTGCAATAACACCTGGGGACCCCAGCGGCTGACACTCCAATGTCTTCAGCCGTGGCTCCACCTCCAGCTTGCTGTTCTGCTCCTTGACATAGGGCTCGTACCCATTCATGGGTCAGCTAGCGAACAGTGGGGCCTCTTCGACAACATGTCTGCATCCTTGTTCACAATCCCTGGCCGGTATTTCAGGCTAAAAGTAAACCCTGATAGGGCAGCCAACCATCTGTGACCTGTGGCGTTCAACTTGGTGGTAGTGAGTAGGTATGTGAGTGGATTATTGTTGGTTTTAACCACAAAATCTGCCCCATACAGGTAATCTCTCAACTTATTCATCACTGCCCAATTCAAAGTCAGAAATTTGAGTTTGTGCATAGGGTAGTTCTTCTCGGTGGGTGCTAAACTCTGACTCACATAGGCAACAGGCTGTAGGTGCCCATCATGCTCTTGGTACAGCACCCCGCCTAACCCTTCTCAGCTGGCATCTATATGTAGTTTGTATGGCTTGGTTGGATCTGCTTAGGCCAGGACTAAAGCAGTTGTGAGGCCCCACTTCAGCTACCTAAAAGCCTCTTCATGCTGGGCAATCCACTGTTTCTGAATACACTCTTTGGGCTTTCTGGGCCCTCCAGCTGATCTGACAGGCTTAGTTTCATCTGGATCTTCATCTTACTCTTTGCTTTTCTGTAGCTTATATTAGTAGGTCTCCGTCAGGATGTGACAGCTTCCAGCTTCTGGGGTCTGTGGCCACTCCATCGGCAGACACAATGTGGCCAAGGTAGTTGACTGAAGGTTGATAAAACTGGCACTTCTCCAGAGACAGCTTCAACCCCTCATCATGGAGTCTCTTTAGGACCTTCTCCAGACGCTCTTTGTGCTCCTCCAGAGTCCTGCCGAACGCGATGATGTCGTCTAAATACACCAACACCTCGATCAAGTTCATGTCACCCACAGTCTTCTCCATCAGCCTTTGGAAGGTGGCCGGTGTGCCAGACAGGCCTTGAGGCATGCAGTCAAATTCAAAGAACCCCACCGGGTTAATGAAAGTGGTCTTTTCCTGATCCTCAGGGTGCAAGGGGATTTGGTAGTACCCACGCTTCAAATCCAGCACGATAAACCATATCGCCCCTGACTGGCTCAGGAATGGTCCTTCGGATTAGCAGGTTCCAGGACAAGGGGTGTCAACAGCCTTCGGGCGAGATCAGTATTAGTCCCTATAATCAGGGAACTCTTGCTGGCTCCTGGTGGGTGCGGACCAGTGTTGCCAACCTACCAGATTGAAATTTACTGACACGACACCCAAAATTTCAGTATTTAGGCCACAAGCAAGCACACTGTGCAAATAACAACATGATTTAAGGTAGATAGCAAGGTAAAAAAAACATATTTCTGTTATTTTCAATATAATAAGAGCAGATTATTTAGTCTATCAGTTTTGTCACCCATGTCAAATTGTAGTGATTTCCCCTTAATTTCTGTTCTATAACCACCACAGAAAGTGAGGTGGAATCCCTGGTAGCCACTAGGATCACCAGCATTTAGGTCCCCACTTCTAAAGACTTCTTGTCTCCATCACCTCCTGTTTTTATTCCTCCAGTCTCCATCACCCCTCATCTCCATCACACCATCCCCCTGTCTCCATCCCTCCATCACCTCTTGTCTCCATCACACAATCCCCCCCCCATCACTTCCTGTCACCATCCCTCCATCTCCATCACACCATCCCCATCACCTCCTGTTTCCATTACACCAACCTTCCAGTACCTCCTGCCACTTATCCAGTGCACACGGCACTCACACAGTGCACACTCACACTAAGAGCGAGAAACTCCTGCAGCCTGGCTCGCGGCTGTCTGTCAGAGTGAGCAGAGACAGTGTGGGTGTCAAGCAGTTACACACTCACTGTCCTGACTCTTTTTGGCTGGCTTGGAGAGGAAGCGTACTGCACTCACCACTGTCACCAGGAGGGCTGCAGGGTCAGCCAGAGCAGGGAGACCGGCAGGAATCAGGAGGATCCATCCATCCAGAGTGTCTCAGGTGGTCAGATGCTGGCTGGAGGTGGTGTGGCGGGAAAATACAGTAACCTCATTTGAGGGCGGATGGGCTGGGCAGAGACGCTAGCTGGCAGCAGGAGGGAGTGGTAGTCCAACTCATCTCAGGGTCAGGATCGGATCTTCTCACTCGCTGCTCAGGAATTTCCGTAATTGCACATGCACAGTTCTGACCGGAGCCGATGGCCACTGTTTTTACTGGCACTTTTTGGCTGCTACGGACTTTTACTGACACCCAAAAAACTGCCCTGTTTTTACTGGCTGTCCGTAAATTTACGGACGGTTGGGCAACACTGGCGCGGACAGATCACTGCCAGAGTGTCAAAGGTTTCTGCTTTCCCAGCCATGGAGGGATCAAAGGTCAGCCATCATAGGGGAAGTTCTGAGTCCCATTGCCCCGTATCTCTAGCTCTTCCAACTCCTGCAATGGCAGGTGCTTGAGGTGCCTGTCATAGAAATCTCTGTAGAAGAGGGTCACTTGAGCTCCAGTATCCAAGAGGGCCTTAGTGTAGATTCCCTCTACTTGCATGGAGACAACAGAAGGTCCCACCAACTTGGCAGGGAGCTTAGAGGAAGTGGTGGCCTTGGCCTGTTCGGTGGCCTATATCCATGCTTCTTTCGGTAGAGTTTAGGGAGTCTGGTGTGCACTGACTTCCCGACGCCGGGCTGTATGTGTCAAAGGGAGAGGGATACTGGGTCACTCAGAGACAACAACGGGAGCCCTCTGCAAGGGTTTGGACTTCCGCTGCTGTCTTTTGGCGTTGGTGCTTTTGGAGTTAGCTACTGTAGATGGGCACCCGGTTGGCTCCTTCACCAGGGTCCTCTGGAGTTTCCCACCAGCTTCTTGCTCCGGGCTTTAGGCTTCCCTGGACTTGGACACATCCGTCAATAATGTCCCACTCTTCCATGGTTGAAGCATACTTCTTGGTTCCTCGGCACCTGCAGAGGCAGTAGGTGGGGTCGGAGGCACACTGAGCTCTTTGGCACCCTCATCAGGTAACCTTGGTGATTTTCGCTGCCATCAGGGTTATCATTTCCATTATCTGTGCCATCTGAGATTTCAGAGAGGCAATTTTGGAGTTCGGCTCCATCGCCTCCACAAACCTGACATCAGATAGAGGTGCTGAATGGACAGCTACTCTCTTGTCATCAAACATGACCTCCTCTTCCCTCACCACTTTGATGAGTTTGGGATATTTTATGGACATAACCCCACAGAAGTATTCAGCTAAATCCAGACTGGGTCAGAGCATAGGGCCCCCTTGAGGATTTGCTGTATTCTGGCCTGATCTATGGCAAAAGGCATCATCCCTTTCTTCAGCACGATCTGGCATAGCATCTTGTTCAACTGTCCCTGTCGCCTTGGCATTGAAGGGTATGCTCGAATTGATAAATCGGGTCGGCTGCTTTCTCTGTCTGGCCAAACTCCTCCTGTAACATAGCCATATGCTGTACAGGTCGTGTTGTTGAATCTCAAGTTCCTGATGGCCTCAGCTGCAGCTCCTCGCAGACTTTCACTGATGCGCTACTTCTTCTGGGCCTCTGGCAGGTCCCACTCTTCTAGAACCTGCATTGCCTGTTCCATCCGGACTTCATTGTCTTCCTCTGGCTGTTTCCCCAAGAAGATCCTCAGCTTCCGATATGCAGCCCCAGAACAGACTGGATTGCCTTTCTGGCATTTTGATAAAAAGTCTCCCAGGGCCATAAGGAACTCGGGCCCGATTATGGCCAGGGGTGCCATAGAGGGGGCTGCTTTCTCAACTGCCTCAGCTTGACTGGGGCTTGTTGGGCACTCATCTAGAACTTTCAGCTGGATTATGCGAAGTTCAGTCTTGTTGGCCAACTGCATATTGGCGCCTCTGAAATTGCCTGCGACTCCTTGCTTCCATTCTAACAAGGCATGTGCGGAAGGTCTCATGGTCTGATCTGACGCCAGTCACCAATACTTTACTGTCCAAGGCCAATGTCTTCACTGCTTGACTGATCTGCTCTTCAGCCCAGACCTCTCCAGTGAGCTCAATCACCACGCTCAACTCTGGGTGGGCGCCTTCTTCACTACACCAGTGGATCGCAATGGCAGAGTCCATGCTGGTGCTTGTAGGGGTGCTGTCTTGAGGAGTTGATTGCAGAGTAGCGGTATATCCCGGACAAGCCCCATGTGTAGCACTACCCCTGTAGGAGCTGCTTAAGTATGTTTGGTTCTGCACTCTGCCTCTCAACCCCAAGAACAGTCTCAACCCCTCTGGCACACATAATATGGAGTATTAATGCAAAACACAGTAGTAGAGAAGAAACACAAATTGTGGTAAACCAGGAAGTATGTTTACTGAAATAATAAAGGCATTTAAAGGTGAACAACATACACTGAAGAAATTACACTTTGCTAAAATGTAAAGTAGTGAGTGTACAGCTTGTACAACCGTGTAAATTTGCTGTCCCCTCAAAATAACTCAACAAAAAGCCATTAATGTCTGAACCGCTGGCAACAAAAGTGAGTACACCCCTACGTGAAAATGTCCAAATTGGACCCAATGTGTCAATATTTTGTGTGACCGCCATTATTTTACAGCACTGCTTTAACCCTCTTGGGAATGGAGTTCACCAGAGCTTCACAGGTTGCCACTGGAGTCCTCTTCCACTCCTCCTTGATGACATCACGGAGCTGGTGGATGTTAGTGACCTTGCACTCCTCCACCTCCCGTTTGAGGATGCCCCACAGATGCTCAATAGGGTTTAGGTCTGGAGACATTCTTGCCCAGTCCATCACCTTTATCCTCAGCTTGTTTAGTAAGGCAGTGGTTGTCTTGGAGGTGTGTTTGAAGCGGTTATCATGTTAGAAATACTGCCCTGCGGCCCAGTCTCCGAAGGGAGGGGATCATGCCCTGCTTCAGTATGTCACAGTACATGTTGGCATTCATGGTTCCCTCAATGAACTATAGCTCCCTAGTGCCAGCAGCACTCATGCAGCCCCAGACCATGACACTCCCACCACCATGCTTGACTATAGGCAAGACAAACTTGTCTTTGTACTCCTCACCTGGTGGCCACCACACATGCTTGACACCATCTGAACCAAATACGTTTATCTTGGTCTCATCAGACCACAGGACATGGTTCCAGTAATCCATGTCCTTAGTCTGCTTGTCTTCAGCAAACTGTTTGTGGGCTTTCTTATGCATCATCTTTAGAAGAGGCTTCCTTCTAAGACGATAGCCATGCAGACCAATTTGATGCAGTATGCCGCGTATGGTCTCTGCAGCAATGCCAGCAGCACTCATATGTTTATTTCCCAAAGACAACCTCTGGATATGATGCTGAGCATGCACACTCAAATTCTTTGGTCAACCATGGCGAGGCCTGTTCTGAGTGGAACCTGTCCTTTTAAACTGCTGTATGGTCTTGGTCACCGTGCTGCAGCTCAGTTTCAGGGTCTTGGCAACCTTCTTGTAGCCTAGGCCATCTTTATGTAGAGCAATAATTCTTTTTTTTTCAGATCCTCAGAGAGTTCTTTGCCATGTGGTGCCATGTTGAACTTCCAGTGACCAGTATGAGAGAGTGAGAGCAATAACACCAAATTTAACACATCTGCTCCCCATTCACACCTGAAACCTTGTAACACTAACGAGTCACATGACACCAGGGAGGGAAAATGGCTAATTGGGCCCAATTTGGACATTTTCACTTAGGGGTGTACTCACTTTTGTTGCCAGTGGTTTAGACATTAATGGTTGTGTGTTGAGTTATTTTGAGGAGACATCAAATTTACACTGTTATACAGAGGGACCCCTTTGTATTTCTTCCTCAATGGCTTCTTTGGAAACAATGCAATGGATAGATTGATATGTTTGTTGGAAATCAAGCATATGTAGACACCACCAGGACATTTTCAAATGACCCTATAGCCAAGGAGTAGTTTAAGGGACAATGGCTTGATGGATCAACTAGACCATGTCAGTCCAGGCATGAAGGATGTTAGAGTGTACATATCCTTGATGATGAAGAGTTTTAGAGGGAGAGGTAATAGGGGAAACCAGAGATTGTGCAGCAGAGTTACCTAAAACCTCTTTCTTTGTACGTGAAAAGAGGGGAAGTTGGTATAGAGGTAGGCAGCCCTCTAATGTCCAAGGACTAAAAAGGACATCTACTATCCCAATAAAGCACTGCAGCCAAACATGCTGAATGTCTTGAACATACTGGAGGGTCTTAGGGTGCTGTTCACACTATAACTCTGAGTTGACCTTTGTTGTGTTAAAATGCAACATATACTATATGAGTTTTAATGCATCACATTGCAAATGCAGGTCAACGTAGCGTTGCAATGTGAACAGGACACATGAAAAACAATTGTTTTTTTATGTATCTATGCATTGACAGCATTGTACAAGTGTTCTATAATGCAGATATAAGTGTGTTAATGTGAATAAAGTGGATGAAAGTATACATCCATTTCCCCTGTCAGTGTGAATTCAGCGTCAGAAGATTCGCCGTGCCTTTTAAAAAATACCTTTGGATGTTTACAAAATGTGGTCAGTTTGTGGTTGTTTCTACTGTCCTGGTGCTCTAGGGCCTCCAAAACTATGATAGATAGTCAGGAAATGAGATGTGTAATGCCAATAGAAAGTCTGAAGGTGCTCCTTGGATTTTTGGCCTATGTGGCTTGGGTGTAAAAAAATCTCACATGTGGTATCCTCATTCTTGGTAGAATGTGGGGTTTTTTTTATTAGATTTTATTTGATTTTACAATCATTACAGAAAGTAAAAAGGGTAAATACGTAGGATACTTGACCAGTTACAAAATATTCCAAACATCTCTTAAGCCAAGGGCTTGGTATCAGATGGAAGTAACCTTAGTCCTAATATAAACAAAGTAAACTGCAGTATCTGTTACTAAAGGGGGATATTTTGCTTAGTCAAGAAACTTGGAAACCATTTCCTTGTATTTGCCAGAGGCTACTAGAAATATGTAACAGACAGGGGCATTGAGGAAGACATGAGGGGGTGGCACGGGAGGAGGAGGAGGAGGAGGAGAGTGATGATAGCCTGCCAGGTCTCTTTTGGCTATGGGGTGAATAGATTATAACCCAGTGATGAAAGGGAGGAGGATAGGGAATGGAGGATATGGTGGGGGAGTAGAAGAAAACAGTATAAACATTGTACACAGTTATATATTGTCTAAAAGATCTTAAAGCCTGGAGGAGACGTGATGGAACATTTCGTCTGGGGTAAGAGAATAAAATGGCCCGGGAGGGGTGGGAACACCCTTCCCCATCCGCTCGTGGGGGAGTCCCCAGGTCCCCTCTACAAGCCTTGAGTGGTCAGAAGACTGTCATGATCTTTTCTGGGGAGTATTTGTGACAAAATGGAATCACTTGTTAGGAAAGCGTATTGAAGATCCTTGATGTGATAAGTCTGCACCTAGTTTTTCCTTTCGTAGTAGACTAAGGAGTTCTTGATTCACTTCCGCTAGGCCCGGGGGTGAAGGAGAAGGCCCAATTTCTCAGAATGGCACGTCTTGCTGACAAGAAACAAGTTGACAGCCAGGCTTTGTTATGTTGGGTATGGGATCATTGAGATACAGAATGTGCAAGTGAGATTGTATCCAGGTAACCAAGCAAGGGGTACGGGTCCTTCGATGGGGGTCTCCCAGTAATAGTGTTCACAAAGGTTCCAATTTGGTCCCAAAATTTGGAGAACAAAGCCCAGAGTCTGTGAAGCAGGGATGGTGTGGAGTTGTAGCCTGCTAGGATCCGATCAATGGCTTCAGTGGAATTCAGGTCTTTACACCAGGCAGCTGCTGAGGTGGATTGGAGCAGATTATTCAGGCGGGCTTGAAGAGCCCTGTAAATGGATGAGATTTTGAATTGTGTTTTCAGAAGAGAGTCCAGGAAAGAAGGCTGGAACCTTTGCAATTTGTTTTGGCTTAAGCTTGTGGTGCGGTGAGTGGCTTGATGTACAAAGAGTTAAAGATAGGCCGGAAGGTTATACTGCGTCAATATTTGAGAAGCCTTTAAGGGTGTTCCCGTGGAAGCATCAAAGAGTTGAACAAACCTGAGTAGCCCATGAGAGGCCCACTCAGCATAACCAGGATGGTGTTGGGATTGGGGCAATGTGGGATTTCCATGAATTGGCAGGTAGCTGGATATCCAAGGTGAGAGATTTAGTTTTCTTCTGGTTTCCCACCAAGCTACCACCGTATCTTGAATTAGCGAGTTGTATTTAATTTCAGGGGAAGTGTTTTTATGTTGCAGTGTAATAAGGCTGGTAGGCTGAGTGGGTCTGCTATTTGGGATTCTAGTTCATAGCTGGAATACTTTGAACCTTGTGATAGCCAATCTAAACATACCCTCAATAAACAAGAAAGGTTATACAGTCTTATGTTAGGGAGGTTAATCCCTCCTCGCTCCTGGGCAGGCATAGTTTGAGCAAGGAGATACGGGGTGACGTCTGTGCCAGAGAAATGATGACATGGTTTTATGTAATTTCTGTACGTCGGTATGACGTAACATTAGGGGAATCATCTGCAGGGGGTAAAGAAGTCTGGCAAAACGTATCATTTTAAAAAGGTGGCACCTGCCGAGGAGCGAGAGTGGAAGGTCCATCCACGTCTCCAGTTCGCCTATAATCTTGGTTACCGCCGGTGAGAAATTTAGATTGTAAAGGGCTGAAGGTAATTTGCCGATTTTTATACCCAAGTATGTAGTGTGTTGTTTGGTGATAGTGAAGATGGGTCTTTTGTCCACAGAGGGGGTTTAGGATGGTATAGGGGGAAAATTTCACTTTTTGAAAAGTTTATGCACAGACCCAGGGGCGTCGCCAGGGTGTGGCTATCGAGGCTACAGACCTGGATGTAATCTCCATAGCCCCGAGTGTCAGGGTCCCTAAGATGAGAGGGCGGCTTGACAGAGCCACTGACGGGCGGCTTGACAGAGCCCCGAATGAGCGGTTTGACAGAGCCGCAGGCGGGCGGCTTGACAGAGCCACAAATGGGTGGCTTGACAGAGCCATGGGTGGGCGGCTTGACAAAGCAGCGAATGGGCTGCTTGACAGAACTGCAGACGGGTGGCTTGACAGAGCCCCGAATGGGCGGCTTGACAGAGCCGCAGGCAGGTGGCTTGACAGAGCCGCAAATGGGTGGCTTGACAGAGCCATGGGCAGGCGGCTTGACAGAGCGCAAACAAGCAGCTTGACAGAGCCGCGGGCGGGCGGCTTGACAGAGTCACAGGCAAATGGCTTGACAGAACCGCGAACGGGCGAATTGACAGAGCTGCGGGCGGGCGGCTTGACAGAGCCGCGAACAGGCAGCTTGATAGAGCCGCAGGCGGGCGGCTTAACAGGTCCGTTGGCGGCCCGAGCATGAGAAGCGAGCCAGTAGGGCAGGCGAGCAGAGATAACATCATCTCTCTCTGCCCGCCCTGCATCACTGCTCTTCCGCCCTCAAAGCCGAGCCTGGCCACTGCAATGTCAGAGGTGTGGCAGGGAACAGGGAGATGACATCATCTCTCACTGCCCCCCCACATCACCTCTCTCCTGTGATGTAAGGAGGCACTCCGCTGGGGGGCACCTGTGATGTAAGGAGGCACTCTGCTGGGGGCACCTGTGATGTAAGCAGGCACTCTGCTGGGGGAACCTGTGATGTAAGGAGGCACTCTGCTGGGGGCCTACAAGAACCGCAGCGCCCAAAATGAAGGATCCTCAATGTGTTTTGAGGAAAAATGAATAAAATGCAAATGTCACTGAAGAGACTGTACTGGTGAGGGTGTATTAATAATAACAAAGAAAATTTCTTCTTCTGAGAGGTGTAAACTTGCCAAAGGGTATTCATGCAATTTAATCCAAGACTGATAAATATATATGCTTACCAGAAGCACATAGATTATGCGCAAATGAGCAGGTAATGACACCAGTGGTGATCTCCCTTCATCAGCACGATCCGATCAGAAGGTGTATGGAGAGATTGGTCGATCCGGGCAATCCAGGGTTGTTGTCATCAATCCTTATGGTCCGGGTAGCCGAGAAGAAAATCTTTAACAAGCTGGATGATCCAACTCCTTCTGGATAGATTCACTCGAACAGTATACCGCAGCCGTGTGCAATATAGGAAGAAAAAAGGCGCAATAGTGTGATATTGTATAACATGGAAATTTTATTGCGCAAAAATGGAATGATACTCACAATTTAAAAATGTAAAGAGAGCTCTCAAAATAAAAGTGACAAGAAGGGTCTGGACACCCGACGCGTTTCGGCTCCAACAGCCGTCATCTGGGGTATAACCCCCCCTTGTCACTACCCTTATTTATAAGAAACCATAAAAGGACAAAAGAAACGCCCCCAGCGGAGCTAA
>BLSH010222815.1:843234-855139 GCA_018402905.1 Glandirana rugosa | reverse complement strand
GAGACTCCCTAAGTGTCTTTTTAACATTTGGCTAAAACTGTTTTTATTCAGTACTGCTTGGGCCTTGAAGAAGGGGAGATACCCCGAAAGCTTGTCCTGAAAAATTTTATGTTAGTGCAAATAAAAAAGTATCACGGACAGTACTCAATTTTCTCTGCCACATTTTGTCATGTTACAACCAAAATGTAAATGTATTTTATTGCCATTTTATGTGATAGACCGACACAAAGTGCCTCATAATTGTGAAGTGGGAGGAAAATGATAAATGGTTTTCAACATTTTTCACAAATAAATATCTGAAGTGTGGCGTGCAGTTGTATTCAGCCCCCTTTACTCTGATACCCCTAACTAAAATCTAGTGGAACCAATTGCCTTCAGAAGTCACCTAATTAGTTAATAGAGTCCACCTGTGTGTAATTGAATCTCAGTATAAATACAGCTGTTCTGTGAATCCCTCAGAGGTTTGTTAGAGAACCTTAGTGACAAACAGCATCTTGAAGGCCAAAGAACACCCCAGACAGGTCAGGGATAAAGTTGTGGAGACGTATAAAGCAGAGTTTGGTTATAAAAAAAATCCCAAGCTTTGAACATCTCATGGAGCTCTGTTCAATCCATCATCAGAAAATGGAAAGTGTAAGGCACAACTGCAAACCTACCAAGACATGACCGTCCACCTAAACTGACCGGCCGGGCAAGAAGAGCATTCATCAGAGAAGCAGCCAAGAGGCCCATGGTAACTCTGGAGGAGCTGCAGAGATCCACAGCTCAGGTGGGAGAATCTGTCCACAGGACAACTATTAGTCGTGCACTCCACAAATATGGCCTTTATGGAAGAGTGGCAAGAAGAAAGCCATTATTGAAAAAAGCCTTAAAAAGTCCTGTTTGTAGTTTGTGAGAAGCCATGTGGGGGACACAGCAAACATGTGGAAGAAGGTGCTCTGATCAGGTGAGACCAAAATTAAACTTTTTGGCCTAAAAGCAAAACGCTATGTGTAAAACTAACACTGCACATCACCCTGAACACACCGTGAAACATGGCGGCGGCAGCATCATGTTGTGGGAATGTTTTTCTTCATCAGGGACAGGGAAGAGTTGATGGGAAGATTAATGGAGCCAAATACAGGGCAATCTTAGAAAAACACCTGTTAGAGTCTGCAAAAGACTTGAGACTGGGGCAGAGGTTCGCCTTCCTGCAGGACAATGACCCTAAACATACAGCCAGAATGGTTTAGATCAAAGCATATTCATGTGTTAGAATGGCCCAGTCACAGTCCAGACGTAAATCCAATTGAGAATCTGTGGCAAGACTTGAAAATTGCTGCTCATGGACGCTCTCCATCCAATCTGACAGAGCTTGAGATATTTTGCAAAGAAGAATGGGCAGAAATGTCCTCTCTAGATGTGCAAAGCTGGTAGAGGCTTCCCCAAAACGACTTGCAGCTGTAATTGCAATGAAAGGCGGTTCTACAAAGTATTGACTCCAGGGGACTGAATACAAATGCCCCCCACACTTTTCACATATTTATTTGTAACAAATGTTTCACAAATGTTGAAAACCATTTATCATTTACCTTCCACTTCACATAAAATCCCAATAAAATACACTTCAATTTTTGGTTGTAACATGACATATATGTATACAGTATATATATATGTATATATATATATATATAAATAAAAACCCAATGCTGGTTAAATACCACCAAAATAAAGCTTTATCTGTCTCAAAATATAATTATAACATTCATTTGGGTTGTCATTCAAAGTGTGAGAGCCCTGAAAACTGAACAATTGCCTGGATAGGAAGGGGGCGAAACAGTCCAGTCTTTAAGTGGCTAAGGCAACCACTGCAAAGGTAACCATACAGGAATATGCACATACGATGGCTCATTTGAAACACAGTGAAATCCCCCCCCCCCCTCCCCGTTGCATTTGGTGGACAGTACTGCCCACCAAACATGACTCATTCAAGTAAATGGGGCTGTATTATTTTGGTCCTCTATCCCTTGAAGTGCTCTGTAGGATCTACAGTATCTGCTAACCCTATATACTGGATTGTGGAGATAGCACAGCACACTACAGCACACTAGTTCACAGACTAAATACAATATTAGATTATAATAGAGTTGTAGAAAAACAACTAATGATTGATAACCAAGCGT
This sequence comes from Glandirana rugosa, assembly GCA_018402905.1. Classification (NCBI taxonomy): domain Eukaryota; kingdom Metazoa; phylum Chordata; class Amphibia; order Anura; family Ranidae; genus Glandirana; species Glandirana rugosa. The sequence goes on along the minus strand of BLSH010222815.1, from coordinate 852,977 downwards.
GATAAGATCCAACAATTAGACAACAGTCCAACATTGGTCTTTTTCAAGAGCATTATGATTGTCAGTTTATAATACATTATTGTACATTTATTTTACTTATGTAGTGTGATCATAAACTGTCCCAGAATATTATTGTCTCAGTCAGTCCTGTTATACTCACTGTAATTCCTCTATCCGGCTTGTTGGGAGAGCTTCCATCAGATCCCTGAAATGTGGTTCCTCCAAATTGTTATCAGACAGGTTCAGTATCCTCAGTGTCTGGTTATTTCTTATTCCAGATGCCAGGATGGAAGGACTTCCTACCAGAGTTCTAGTTAAACTGTAGAAGAAGAGAAGAATGTTAACAGAAGAAAATTAATTTCTCCCCCAAGAATGGACGTAACTATTCTCTACACCAGATTTTCTCAACCGGGGTTCCTTCTGAGGAGTTCATTGAGCAGAAAGCAGTGGTGAATGGATCTCTCGCCTACACCGGCCAGCAATGCAGGGGGGGAAATCTTCCACTGACTACCAATCTAAGGGGTCATTTCTACAATGTATTCTAATGTTAATGGACACCATAGTTTTCACTGTCTGCATTTATTTAAATCATACTATTATTCATTTAATTTCACAATTATTACCAAAAAATATTTTGTGTCATAGAGCAAGTGGTGTTAAAAATGATCTTTCCTGGGTGTCAAATACTCTAGCTACACAACATTGTTTAATCTCCTTTTTAAAACTTTCCACAACTCAATGATCACACAAATGTACCTTGAGCTGTGGGAATAATCACTTTTACATAAATGTTACAATGGAGTAGACCCCCCAGTATTGTCCTCCATGTGTAGAGACAATGATATCTCTATACACAGGATGAGCACAGAATACCACAGCCATGACTCGTATTGTGCTATAATCTCCTTGTGTATGGAGCATGTATGGTATCAGCAGACAGTATGAGGCTGAAATCAGCAGTGCTAGTGATTGGATGGGATGATTTTTATGTGATATTCTATTTATCTCTGCTGATAAGAGCTCTGTACTCATTGGAAGTACAGTGCTCTGAAAAAGTAATTGCCCCTAAACCTAATAACTGGTTGTGCCACCCTTGGTGGCAAAAACTGCAATCAAGCATTTGCAATAACTGGCAATAGGTCTTTCACATCTCTGTGGAGGAGGTTTGGCCCATTCTTTGAGGTTTTTCGAGCATGAACAGCCTGTTTGAGGTCATGCCACAGGATCTCAATCAGATTTAAACACAGCCTTTTGTCTAAGCCACTCCAAAACCTTAATTTTGCTTTTTTTTTAGCCATTCAGAGGTAGACTTGCTGGTGTGTTTCGGATTATTGTCCTGCTGCATAACCCAAGAGCGCTCGAGCTTGGGGTCACAAACTGATGGCCAGACATTCTCCTTCAAGATTTTATGGTAGAGCGCAGAATTCATGGTTCCATCAATTATGGCAAGTCGTCCAGCCCCAGACCATCACACTACCACCACCATGTATGACTGTTGGTATGATGTTCTTTTTATGAAATGCTGTGTTAGGTTTATACCAGATGTAGCCATTTCCCCTTTGGGGGTTGCTGAATGTAGTGGTTCCACGCTTCACACTGCCCTCAATCACATCCATCACACATCCGAAGTCACAGAACAGGCCGGTAATTTTGTTATGTTTTGTTTATTAGGGAATTGAACTTGGATAGGGATTGGAAAGTTATGGGATGCCCAAAGAATCAATTGTATGGAATGGAACCTTCTATATTAACCTCACGTATTTAAACTCCTTTCTCTTCCTCCAGCACACACACTTGCTTCTCAGACTCCTGTTCCACACTCCTACACAAACTTGGTTCTGGCCTAGCTAGCACATGATGAGGACTGCTGTTGGTTAGCAGGACCTCCGGACCACCCATTACAGGCAGGGACATGGGCACTTTGACTAAGGCACTTCAACCAAAAGCCTGTGTAGACATTAGTGTTCCACACCAATTTGCCAGAAAATCCCCCTTCATCTTCTAACTTTCCCCAGCCTTCCTTCTCTCCACCCTCCAACATGCTCACACTAATCTTCTTTGCTGTTATGTCCTCTCTCCTCAAACTCTAATTTATTTACCCCCCCCTCTCCAGCCCGCAACCTGTACATATCTCCCTCTGTCTACCTCCTCCAACAATAGTCGTAACCCCCACTTTCTCATCCCAATTCCCTTGATTCCACCCGTCAGCTCCCCCCTTACATGTGCCCTCTGGAATGCCTACTCAGTCTTCAACAAACTAGCCTCTGTCACTGACCCTTTCCTCTCCCTTAATCTCTTTGCTGTTACCAAAACCTGGCTCCAGGAATTCGACACTACCTCTCCAGCTGCCCTGTCCCACAGTGGCCTCCTCTGGACTCACTCGCCCAGACCCAGTGGATGAAAAGGAGGCGGCATCGGACTTTTCCTTTCCCCACAATGCACCTTCCAGGTTCTTCCCTCACCTCCCTCTCTTCCTCCCTGCTCTTTTGAAGTGCATTGCATTCGTCTTTTCTCTTCAGCTTGTCTGAGGGTCGCAGTCATTTATAGGCCTCCTGGACCAGTGTCACGCTTTCTGGACGACTTCTCCACATGGCTACCCTATTTTCTATCCTCTGATATACCTGCCATCATCCTAGATGACTTTAACACTCCAATCAATATTAATACCGCAACCAATTCCCAACTACTCAACCTAACCTCCTCTTTTAACCTAATGCAATGGACACAAGCCACCACCCACTCCAACGGCAACACTCTTGACCTCGTATTTTCCCATCGCTGCATCCCCTGCAACCTCTCTAATACTCCCTTTCCTCTCTCTGATCACAATCTTATTTGTTTCATACTCTCTCTGTCTCCTACCTCCCATGCTGCCAACCTGCAAACCACTACCCGCAGAAACCTTTGCCACCTCAACCATTCCCTCCTTAATTCTGCTACTGATGACAAAATCACACCCCTGTCCTGCCCAGACCAAACCACTTCCATCTACAACAACATGCTGTCATCCTCCCTAGATGCACTTGCCCCCCTTTTTACACGCAGAACTAGGCCTCATCTGCCACAACCCTGGCAAACAGACGACACCAGAAGTCTCAAGAGACGCAGTCGTGCTCTTGAGCAAGCGTGACGTAAATCTAAATCCCTGCAAGACGTTACCCTCTACAAATCTGCCCTTCTCAAATACAATTCCTGGTTCCACACTGCAAAACAAACCTACTACAACACTCTCATCAAAACCCTCTCATTCAAACCACGTCAACTCTTTTCTACCCTTAACTCCTTACTTCACCCCCCCACTCCCCCCTCCTACCAACTTGCTTACTGCTCAAGAAATTGCCAACCATTTCAAAAGCAAAATCGACACAATTCGGAAGGAGATATCTAACATCCAACTTCCTCCCTTATCCAACACATCAGATCCAACACCGCACTCAATACTCTCCTCCTCCTGCCCTGTTACCATCGAGGAAGTGGATAAACTGCTCTCCATAGCCCACCTCACCACCTGTCCCCTAGACCCTGTCCCCTCACAATTACTGCGACTACATTCATGCTCTATCCTAAACTCCCTAACCCACATCTCCAACCTCTCCCTCTCCTCTGGCACCTTTCCCTCCCCACTCAAACATGCACTGGTTACCCCCATACTTAAAAACCCTCACTTGACCTCACTTTTTTGAATAACTTGAGACCCATCTCCCTGCTCCCATTTGCCCTCAAACTCATTGAGCGCCTTGTCCACGTCCGAATGAGTTGCTACCTCACTGACAACAACCTTCTCGAGTCCCTACAGTCCGGCTTCCGCCCACAACACTCCACTGAAACTGCCCTACTAAAACTCACCAACGACCTACTAACTGCTAAAACCAATGGCCAGTACTCCATACTTATACTCCTGGACCTCTCTGCTGCTTTTGACACAGTCGACCGCCCCCTCCTCCTCAGCAAACTCCACTCCCTTGGCCTCCGTGATTCTGCTTTATCCTGGTTCTCCTCCCACCTATCTCAGCGCACTTTCAGTGTCACTTACAACTCCATCTCCTCCACTCCTCTTCTTCTTTCTGTTGGGGTACCCCAAGGCTCTGTCCTTGGGCCCCTCTTATTCTCTCTCTGGGCCAGTTGACAATCTCCCATGGCTTCCAATACCACCTCTACGCTGATGACACCCAGATCTATCTCTCCACCCCTCAACTCACCCGCTCAATCTCCTCACGGATCACAAACTTACTGAATTAGATATCAGTATGGATGTTACACCACTTCCTCAAACTCAATCTTTCTAAAACTGGGCTTGTTATATTTTATCCTTTCCGTCCCCCCCCCCCCCCATGACTTTACTATTAAGATCAATAGCACAACCATTGGTCCCTCCACACATGCCAGGGTGCTGGGTGTAATCCTTGACTCTAACCCCTCCTTCAGCCCTCACATCCAATCACTGGCTAAATCTTGCCACCTTAACCTCCGCAACATCTCCAGAATTCGACCTTTCCTAATGACACCACAAAACAACTTATTCACTCCTTGGTTATTTCCCGCCTTGACTACTGCAACTCTCTCCTTAATGGCTTACCCTTACACAGGTTATCCCCCCTTCAGTCTATTATGAATGCTGCTGCTAGATTAATACACCTCACTAACCTATCCGTGATTGCTGCCCCTTTCTGCCAATCCCTTCACTGGCTTCCCCTATCCCACCGTATAAAATTCTAAATACTAACCACAACATACAAGGCCCTCCACAACATCGCCCCCAGCTACATCACCAACCTCATCTGCAGATATCGCCCAAATTGTCCCCTCCTCTCCTCCCAGGACCTCCTGCTCTCTAGCTCCCTTATTACCTCCTCCCATGCTCACCTTCAGGACTTCTCCAGAGCCTCCCCCATCCTCTAGAACTCTCTGTCCCGGTATGTCCGATCAGCCCCTACCCTGTCCACCTTTAGGAGATCCCTGAAAACTCATTTATTCAGGGAAGCCTACCCAGCCCCCACCTAAGAACTGTACCTGAGCCACCCCCATCAACCCATCCCCCCATAGCTACTACCTTTTATACCACCACCCCCCCTCCCTTTAGAATGTAAGCTCTATGAGCCAGGCCCTCCTGTCCCTTCTGTATTGAACTGTATTGTAATTGTGATGCCCCCCCTCTACATTGTAAAGCGCTGTGTAAACTATTAGCACTATATAAATCATGTATAATAATAATAACATTACATTGGACATGGAAGTCTGGATCGTCATTCTGTCACAGTCCATTGATGTACGAGCCCCTGGAACTTCCCTGTAGTACATGAGGCAGGTGCACTGTGGCAATCAGTTGTCCGCTTTGCAGATGTTTCCACAGACATTTTGCATGAGCTGCCCCAAATTTAAAGATGTAGAAATGGACCCAGATAAAGGAGCCCCTACCACTTCTGAAGGCTTTTGTCTGACCGTACTGTAAGTTTTCTGGATGACCTTGAGACTCCATGATGACAAAATGTTGCTGTAGTTTCCTCCTCCAAACTTGCCTAATGGAAACGCAAACATCCAACAACATTTTACCTAGGAAGTGGCTTGAAGGTAGGCAATTTAGACACTTGGCACATCCAGTGTAGGTTAGGTACTGTCTCTGCCAGAAGGGATGGAACAGCCACTTACTTTGTAAAATGAAAACAGAAGCCACTTTGGAAACAAAGGAGCTTTGGGGGCATAAGCATGAACTAGTCTGGAAAGGAATAAGATGTGAGACTCTGTAGCCCCAAGTGCTTGCAGATCTGATACTCTGCCCCTTGAGTTTATTGCCTGAAGTTATCAAGGGACACTGCCTCTCGAGTGATGTCCAACTGTGGACTGCTTTCTGATAATGCAGAGTCCTGGCAAGGAAATCCAGGAACAGAATAAAAACCCACTGGGGAACATTATTCCTCCTCGGGGCAAAGTCTGAGGACCAGGGCAGCCATCAGAAATTTTGGGGCCCCTTACACAGCTTCAGGCCAGGGCACCCTGGGCCTAACCACCAGTATTCCCCATGGTCCACCCACTGGCTGTCCCATGGAATACGTCCACTGGTCATCCCACTGAGTCCTTCGGTGCACCTACTTTTATTTTAACACTCTTACAACTTCTATTCCCATACATGCCCAGTTTTTTTTCAAACCACAGGATTAGAACCTGAGGCTCTAATTTTCTTGAAAAAGGTTGGTCTTGGGGCGCAGAGCACTTGGGGGGGCTTTTGGGGGGATTGGTAAACATATGTGTACATATGTTTACCAAGCCCCAATTTCACCCCCACCCGCACCCCCCTCCCCCCGCCGTGATCCCGACTGTCAGATCAACGCAGGCAGAAGCTGCAGGCTACGGGAGGGGAAGGAGTGATGCTGCTTGAAGCGGCGATGGATGGGGATACGGGGGCTGGTATGGGGGGTGATCTGAGTGGTGGGGGGACACATCTGGATCCCCTCCAAGCCCCTTGCAGCACCTGAAGCCAGCTGGAGCGGCAGAGGAGGGATGCCGGCTAATTATGGAAGCTGCAGGGATCGAGTTTGGGGGGGTTCGGATCGGGTGTGGGGGGGATCAGTGCTGGGGGGAGACGGGGGGGTGAAGGGGATATGAAAGGAGAGGGGGAGCAGTTTTAGTTGGAAGGGAGCAGCGGGTGGTGGAGAGGCAGGGGACAGGGAAGCTGCTGCATGGAAGGGGGGACAGTAACTTTGGATTAATAACTCCGATCAGTGGATTGTAGTCCGCTGAAAAGAGTTATAGAATTGTTCAGCAGAGTCTGCTGAACAATTCTGATATAAGCTTATGGTAACCGAAGTGACCACAAGCTTATAGGAGAGGGAGAAATTAGTTGGCGGCAGTGCAGGAGAGTAGGACCAGCCGCGGTGGGGAGCGGGCCCCTTATGGCAGTACTGCCTGTACCCCCCTGATGGTGGCCTGCTCAGGACTGACCTCCTGAAGCGTCCCCCTGGTCGCTCACATGCCCATTTTTCCTTGTGAAAGCTGAAATGGTTGAAATGTAAACCCTTATGGAACTAGGCTGAGCCCCAAATTCAGATTTCGGTGATAGCAAATGGGCAACCTCCGGGTTGCAAAGATCAAAATTCTGCTCAGCTGCGAAGACTGTGAACCTGTTCCAGACTTGGGAGTAAATAGCATTTGTTGATGTCTTTTCTAGAACCTTGCCAGGACAGCCCAAGTCCTCCAAACCTTCCCTTTCAATTTCCAGTCCATCCTGGGACAGGTGTTGTGGAAACTCTGGTAGCTGAAGTTCTTGGTCCAGACTATGTTCCATGGCTAACCCAAAGCCTCAAAAAATAAACAGCTGTGTAGAGCAAGCTGTAAAATAATAGGCAGTATCTAACATCAAAGCAGTATAAAATGCAAAATAATTTTATTGAAAAAAGTTAAAAAATTATTGTGGAAAATGTCACTTACAATAGAAAACCCATCACCTTCCAAAGGTTGAGTACATCATTCATACATACAGCAGTTAAAAATAATCTGGATTGTAGCCCTGAGTGACATCATTACACCCAGATGTATTGCCCGAGTGTCCCCATGCCGGCTGGCCTCTTAATCAAGCTGTGTCCATTGACTACCTCAGCATTATGGACTAAGTGATCAAGAGACATAATGAAAGCCATGACAGCCTGGTAACCCCTAGCCATGAGCAACCTTGACGGAACATCACAAGAGGTAACACAGCTGAGTAACACTTTCAAGGTGAAGCAGTTAATGGATTCATAATTACAATGTCACCAGCCACCAGCTCCTGTTGAATGCGAACCCAACCGTGTGGAGCATAAGCAGCAGAACAATTCCCTGACTCTATGAAGGAAAAAAAAAAGCGATTGGAGGGATGAGTTATAAAGGTATTTTTTTCTATTCCTTATTCACCCTGCATACACAGCACAGTTATAGTACTGCTACAATATTCCAATTGATACTGTTACAAGCCTGCTAAGCTATTTTATTGACTATACTAGACCCTATCCCCTGAAAAAAAGGGACTAAAAGGAGAGCAAGGTGCCCGAACTCTTGAGTCCATTACAGTATACCCTGTCATTTGAAAAGCGCCAGAGAAAACAAAAAAAAAATCGCAGTGCAGCAGATCAAATATTGACCCAATACTGCTTGGAAAGTAATGTCAAAAGAAGAGAATAAAATGAAAGGGAAAACCTTGAAGGGAGCAACAACAAATCCCCCTAAAGTAAGTGCCAGTCCTGGCACTATTAAAAAATACGTGACGCAGGAAGGGACACAAGGCAGCCCTGAAACTACTAAAAAAGGAAATAAAGGCAACCAATCAGGCACCATAAGCAAGAACGGGCAGAGCAAACCACCGCTGGGGCACAATAGCCTAGATCAGTAAAAAATCTAAAATTTAACAGATAATGACCCCGAAGGGAAGCAGACTGAGGGGTTGAGAATGTAGTCAATACTTCCAACAAAAAATGAAATGGCAGAAATGTTCTCTAAATTGGAACAGTCATTAAAAAAGACATGGCAACCTTACATGGGGATCTGAACCCAGTGCCATCTTAATAGAATTATGGGCCCCTGGGCAAAGTAATGCACCGGGGCCCCTTCAAGCCTGCCCCAATGTATGCACCTACTCCCCAGAATAAGCCCACGTTCACACTGAGGGCGGGTTTAAAATCAGCATTTCAGCCCGACTTCGGGGGCGATTTTATAGACCTATGTGCGGGTTCATGCGCAGATATCTTTCAAATCGCCACCAAAAGTAGTGCAGAAACAGGGGCTCAGTCAGTCGGCTCCAGTTTGGTGGCTCTGGTTTTACCGTATAGTCTCCACACTACACGTCTGACTTCTTCCATGACCCTCATCCTGGCGGCACTCCCACTCTTGGCTCCTCTCAAGACCCCCCCCCCCCCAGAGACTGCAGACATGATATAAGACAAGAGATGGTCAGAGACTGCAGACATGCTACAGGAGACGGTCAGAGACTGCAGACATGGTACAGGAGATGGTCAGAGACTGCAGACATAGTACAGGAGATGGTCAGAGACTACAGACATGCTACAGGAGATGGTCAGAGACTGCAGACATAGTACAGGAGATGGTCAGAGACTGCAGACATGATAGAAGAGATGGTCAGAGATTGCAGACATGATACAAGAGATGGTCAGAAACTGCAGACATAGTACAGGAAATGGTCAGAGGCTGCAGAAATGGTACAGGAGATGGCCAGAGACTGCAGCCACAGTACAGGAGATGTTCAGAGATTACAGACATGGTACAGGAGATGGTCAGAGACTACAGCCATGGTACAGGAGATGGTCAGAGATTGCAGCCATGGTACAGGAGATGGTCAGAGATTGCAGACATGCTACAGGAGATGGTCAGAGATTGCATACAGGGTACAGGAGATGGTCAGAGATTGCAGACATGGTACAGGAGATGGTCAGAGGCTGCAGACATGATACAAGAGATGGTCAGAGGCTGCAGACATGATACAAAAGATGGTCAGAGACTGCAGACATGGTACAGGAGATGGTCAGAGATTGCAGCCATGGTACCGGAGATGGTCAGAGACTGCAGCCATGGTACCGGAGATGGTCAGCGATTGCAGACATGGTAAAGGAGATGGTCAGAGACTGAGGACATGATACAAGAGATGGTCAGAGACTGAGGACATGATGCAGGAGGTGGTCAGAGACTGCAGACATGATACAAGAGATGGTCAGAGACTGCAGACATGGACTGGTAGAGGACATGGTACAGACGTTAGAGAC
>BLSH010222815.1:827560-843224 GCA_018402905.1 Glandirana rugosa | reverse complement strand
CTTCTCCTTCTGCCCTGTTACCACCGAGGAAGTTGATAAACTCCTCTCCATAGTCCACCTCCCCACCTGTCCCCTGAACCCTGTCCCCTCACAATTACTGTGGCCACCTTCCCGCTCTATCCTAAACTCCCTAACCCACATCTCCAACCTCTCCCTCTACTCCGGCACCTTTCCCTCCCCACTCAAACATGCACTGGTTACCCCCATACTTAAAAAACCCTCACTTGACCCCACCTGTTTGAATAACTTAAAACCCATTTCCCTGCTCCCGTTTGCCTCCAAGCTCATTGAAAGCCTTGTACATGACCGAATGAGTTGCTGCCTCACTGACAAAAACCTTCTCGACCCCCTACAGTCCGGCTTCCGCCCACAACATTCAACTGAAACTGCCCTACTAAAGCTCACCAATGAACCTACTAACTGCTAAAACCAATGGCCAGTACTCCATACTTATACTCTTGGACCTCTCTGCTGCTTTTGACACAATCAACCACCCCCTACTCCTCAGCAAACTCCACTCCCTTGGCCTCCGTGATTCTGCTTTATCCTGGTTCTCCTCCTACCTATCTCAGCACACTTTCAGTGTCACTTACAACTCCATCTCCTCCACTCCTCTTCCTCTTTCTGTTGGGGTACCCCAAGGCTCTGTCCTTGGGCACCTCCTATTCTCTCTCTATACCTCTTCCCTGGGCCAGTTGATAACCTCCCATGGCTTCCAATACCACCTCTATGCTGACGACACCCAAATCTATCTCTCCACTCCTCAACTCACCCCCTTGATCTCCTCACGGATCTCAAACTTACTGAATGACATATCAGTATGGATGTCACACCACTTTCTCAAACTCAACTTCTAAAACTGAGCTTGTTATATTTCCTCCTTGCCGGTCCCCCCCTCCCCCCCTGGATCCAGTGAAGGGTTTGAGTCTCTGTTTTTTTTGCAGTCTCTGATTTCCTACTGCTTCCTCTAAGGAAAGGAAGTAACAATGACACTTTTTAGTACAGTGGAAAAGGGTTAGAACTTGTGACATGGTTTTTATTGTTGTTTATGCTTTCTTGTTCAGGTGTCAACTGTACACTCGATGTTTGCATGGCCATCACTGGGTTAGGAAGTGAGATACTTTTTTTCAGTTGTATTTATATACAGTGCCTTGAAAAAGTATTCATACCCTTTGAAATTTTCCACATTTTGTCATGTTACAACCAAAAACATAAATGTATTTTATTGGGATTTTAAGTGCTAGACCAACATAAAGTTGCACATAATTGTGAAGTGGAAGGTAAATGATAAAAATTGATACAAATAAATCTGTGAAAAGTGTGGCGTGCATTTGTATTCAGCCCCCCTGAGTCAATACTTTGTAGAACCGCCTTTCACTGCAATCACAGCTGCAAGTCTTTTTGGGGATGTCTCTACCAGCTTTGCACATCTAGAGAGTGACATTTCTGCCCATTCTTCTTAGCAAAATAGCTCAAGCTCTGTCAGATTGGATGGAGAGAGTCTGTGAACAGCAATTTTCAAGTCTTGCCCCAGATTCTCAATTGGATGTAGGCCTGGACTTTGACTGGGCCGATCTAACACATGAATATGCTTTGATCTAAACCATTCCATTGTAACTCTGGCTGTATGTTTAGGGTAATAGTCCTGTATTTGGCTCCATCCATCTTTCCCATCAACTCTGACCAGCTTCCCTGTCCCTGCTGAATAAAAGCATCCCCACAACATGATGCTGCCACCACCATGTTTCACGGTGGGGATGGTGTGTTCAGGATGATGTGCAGTGTTAGTTTACCACCACACATAGCGTTTTGCTTTTAAGCCAAAACTTTCAATTTTGGTCTCATTTGACCAGAGCACCTTCTTCCACGTTTGCTGTGTCCTCGCACATGGCTTTTCACAAACTGCAAACGGGACTTTTTATGGCTTTCTTTCAACAATGGTTTTCTTCTTGCCTCTCTTTCACAAAGACCAGATTTGTGGAGTGCACGACTAATAGTTGTCCTGAGGACTGATTCTTCCACCTGAGCTGTGGATCTCTGCAGCTCCTCCAGAGTTACCATGGGCCTCTTGACTACTTCTCTGATTAATGCTCTCCTTGCTCGGCCTGTCAGTTTAGGAGGAAAGCCATGTCATGGAATGGTCTGTAGTTGTGCCATACTCTTTCCATTTCTGGATGATGGATTGAACAGTGCTCTGTAAGATGTTCAAAGCTTGGGATATTTTTTATAACCTAATCCTGCTTTAAACGTCTCCACAACTTTATCTTGATGCAGTTTGTTCACTAAGGTTTGCTAACAAACCTCTGAGGGCTTCACAGAACAGCTGTATTTATACTGAGATTAAATTACACAGAGGTGGACTCTATTTACTGATTAGGTGACTTCTGAAGGTTGTTGGTTCCATTAGAACAGGGGTCCTCAAACTACCGCTCTCCAGATGTTCAGGAACTACAATTCCCATCATGCCTAGTCATGTCTGTGAATGTAAGAGTTTTACAATGCCTCATGGGATGTGTAGTTAGGCAACAGCTGGAGGGCTGTAGTTTGAGGATCCCTGCATTAGAATTTAGTTAGAGGTATCAGAGTAAAGGGGGCTAAATACAAATGCATGCCACACTTTTCAGATATTTATTTGTAAAAAGACGTTGAAAACCGTTTGTCATTTTCCTTCAACTTCACAATTATGTGCCACTTTGTGTTGGTCTATTAATAAAATCCCAATAAAATACATTTACATATTTGGTTGTAACATGACAAAATGTGGGAAATTCCAAGGGATATGAATAGTATTTCAAGGCACTGTATTTGCTTTGTGGATAGCTTTATTTTCACAGGAGAGTGCACAAGCCCACTATGAAGAAACATATATAGGTTCTTATCAGAGAGCATTATTCTCTCTCCCTGGAGCTCATAGAGTGATGGTATGACCATAATTTCATCTTAGTTAAAGGGTTGAACTTCACCCTCTAATAGAGAAGTACTGCTCCTTAACCACAGGGCAGATGGTGACAGGTTTGTTTTACAGTGGAATCATGGGTACCTCCTCTATCTTCTGCAGATGGAGGTTTAGAACAGAGAACCCATGATCTACTGCCCTTCCTCTGAGACAATGAACCATGAAGTGTTCAGTACTGGTAACTTCCAAGTCCTGATACTGTACATACAATTGTGCTCCTAAGTGCAACTGTGAGTTTAAATTAGAGGTTAGGTTCACACTGCTGTGATCCGATTTGGATCTGATTTTCTGAGCGATTATGTAGTGCAACTTTGATGTGGTTTGCATATTCTATGGGGTCAAAATTTCACTGGAAATACCAAAGTAGTACAGGAACCTTTTCCAAAATTGTGCTGTGCTGACTTGCATTGAAATGAACACACACCATTGAAAGCAATGTGATTGAGCAAATCGCTGTCCAAATCTTGCAGACTTCACCTCTGAACAATCTCCAAAATGCGCTCCTTTTTAACCGTTGAAACCAAGCGGCTTATTCACTCCCTTGTTATCTCTCGCCTTGAATATCGTACCTCCCTCCTCATTGGTCTACCTCTCCACAAGCAATCCCCTCTTCAGTCTATCATGGATGATGCTGCCAGACTCATCCACCTTACCAACCGTTCAATGTCCGCCACCCCTCACTGCCAATTTCTCCACTGGCTTCCCATGGCCCATTGTACAGAAATCAAAACACTAACGATAACATCCAAACCATTGACAACCCTGCCCCGAGCTACATCACCAACCTTGTCTTCAAATATCACCCAAACCGTCCTCTCCATTTCTCCCAAGACATCCTGCTTTATAGCTACCTTGTCTCCTCCTCCCATGTTCATCTCCAAGACTTCTCCAATCCTCTGGAACTCACTACCCTGATCTTTCTGGCTATCTCCTATTCTGTCAACTTTTAGGCAATCCCTGAACACTCATCTCTTCAGGGAAGCCTACCCTGCCTTCAGCTAATAACCAAATCTTCTATTTCTCCCACCAGTTCATCCCTCAAAATTATTACCTTTTGTTCCACCAGCTTATCCCTATTAGATTGTAAACTTGCAGGAGCAGGGCCCGCCTAACCCTCTTGCATTGAATTATATTGTCACTGTATTGACTCCCTTTATATTGTAAAGTGCTGCGCAAACTGTTGCCACTATATAAATCCTGTAGTATTATAATAATAATTTTCCTTGTCATTCGAACTCAAGTTGCATGTGAAATCGCTCTAGTGTGAACGGAGCCTCAAAGTCACTAGCTAACGGACTGGCCACTCTTCATGCTTTCGCCTGGGTCCAGGAATACCACAAAACCACTTGAGTAAGCAGGAAGACATTTTTACCAGGGTTTAAGCGAGCTTGTTAAACTTTTTTATCACATGATATATCTCAAATATTATCTCAAAGTGAGATAGCCATGTTATACAAAATAAATAAAGGGGTTAAAGATTTATCGCTGGGGGTAGGGTACTACTGAGCCAGGGATCTGCTGAGCTAGGAGACTGCACAGCAGGGTAGATTGCAGGGAGGGATGGGAAGAGGAGAAATTCTGGTCGGATCGCCTAGGGGGCCCGAGCGGAATTACCTGCAAAACTAGGTAACCGCTGCCTCCTCAAAAAAATGACTTGCCAAATGTTGCACGTCAGGTAGTCAGCAGTGCTTAACCAGTTGCCAACCGCCCACCATGGCTTGACAGCGGCGACTTGGCTCGTTATCGCTAAACGCTGTCACCTGAGGGCGGCCGCGAGAACGAGTATTGTGAGCGCGCGTGTTCCGGCGGGGCCAGGGAGCGGGTACCGTGGACTCGATGTCTGCCAGATCACTGTATACATGCCAATTGTCCCAAAAAAAGTGTCAAAATGGTCCGACATGTCCGCTGCACTATCGCAGTCCCAATAAAAATCGCAGATCGCCACCATTACTAGTAAAAAATAAAAATTAAAAAAAAAAAAACATGAATTATCATCATTCATAAGCATGGCAACTTTTGCACAAACCAATCAATAAATGTCGATTTGCAATTTTTTTTAACCAAAAATATGAGGAAGAATATAAATCGTCCAGAACCGATGAATAAAACTGTTTTTAATACATTTTTTGGACATGTATTATAGCAAAAAGTAAGAAATATTTTTTTTTTTTTTTTTGCAAATTTTGTGGCTCTTCTTTTGTTTATAGCGGTGATCAAAAATGACGCAGAGGTAATCAAATACCACCAAAAGAAAGCTCTATTTGTGGGGAAAAAAAGGACGCCAATTTTATTTGGGTACGTCGTCGCACAACCGCGCAATTGTCAGTTAAAGCAACACAGTGCCGAACCACAAAAAGTGCTCTGGTCCTAAACTGGGAAATCTTTCCGGGGCTGAAGTGGATAAAGCAGAACTTCCACTTTTGAGTGGAACTCCACTTTAATGAATATGAGTAATTGAGTAATTTGGAATCGGTACAGACCTGGAATTCTACTTTAAATAGGATGATAGATAGATACCAACTGACTGTCAAAACTGAATGTGAATAATGACGTATATTGCACTACCAACATTTAAGCATATACAGCCAGGAATATGAGTAAGGCAAACAAGTAAAATAAAGATTATTATCCTTGACATCAACCTCATCATAATATTTTATACATTATGCAAGAAATAAAATGAATACATAAAACCAAAATAAACAACATGAAAAGCAAAGCCTGTAACACATGCCTTGCATCTTTTGCTGCCAGGCCTAGATCTGAAGAATTATGACACAGTATTCAGCGATGCAATAAAAAAAATAAGCTCTTTAATTAGATATAACTTATGCCGCAAGCCTTTTTATCATATCACCTGCATTGTGGAGTGGAGGAGAAACAGACAGCTCAGTGAACTTACCCTGTAGAGAGGATGGCACTTGTCCTTGAAGCATGGTGCCAAATGGGCATAGATCTGCAGGCTGTAGTAATAAGCTGCCAGCTGGAGAGACAGAGCTGAATGTGATTGCTTTTCAAAGCACTTGTTGGCATCTAGAACCTAGAGGAGAAAAATGACAGGCACAGAATTGACTTGGCTGAAGACAACATGAAAGACTTTGATTTAAACCCTCCGCTACTGAAGTG
Organism: Glandirana rugosa; assembly: GCA_018402905.1. Taxonomy (NCBI): domain Eukaryota; kingdom Metazoa; phylum Chordata; class Amphibia; order Anura; family Ranidae; genus Glandirana; species Glandirana rugosa. Next base: position 837,142 of record BLSH010222815.1, on the reverse strand, counting down.
GCATTAGTGCCATGTGTAATGCTTTACAAGAGACTAGAGCTTGGCTAATTATTGTCTTCATAACATAATCTTTAAATAATTATGTTGCTTACAAATTTCAGTTAGAGATGTGATTTAATATCACTAAATGGACAATACTACATACATTTCAGCACAAGACATCCATGTGGACCTATACCCCAGTGTTAACATAAAGCTGCATTAACAAAAAAGACCTGAACTGTGTCAAAAGAAAAAAAAAAAAGGCAAGCACAGAGCAAATGAGTAGTCACCAGTATTGTTGGTGGGCTCTTTGCAGCTGATCTTCTTCCCCATTACTCACTTTTTTTACAAGGATGTTCCGATCGGGTCCACCTGTCTGTTTTTCAGGTGGAACCAATTGGAACCTCCATTCTTCTTTATAGATTGGAGGGTGTAAAAGGACATTTGTCCTACATCCAAACCAATCCGCAAAAAAAGAGACATTTTTTCCCTCTTCTGTTCAGCAGATCAGATCAGATGGTAGTTGGGTGTAAACGGACAGGTGGTCGGTTAACATCTGACCACCCATAAAGAGTGGGCTGTGTCCGTGTCCGCTCTGCATAAGATGAGACCTGTCATCTGCCTGCTCAGCAGGATTCAGCCGACAGGTCCCCTGCTGATCAAGCAGTTCACAACCACAGTCCACCCCATGGCCTTATTTTGCCATCCCAACACTGTGTCCCAGTGTGGATTTGACCATTTTGGTAGAGGAGTGGGACTTTTTCTACCACATGTAACATTTTATAAGCAGCAGAGAGGTGGGGGTAGCACAGTTTTATAGAAAGAATGAAGTAGAAGCAGAGATCCTTGCACTGCAGGTCCTCAGGTACAGCTTCCCTTTCAGCAAGGAGAATAGTGAGCAGCACAGTAGTGAAATTAACAAATCTCATGGAACGAACAGTCATAGGCAACACAGTTTCTTACACTGCAGATATACAATTATAGGGCTGTTCGCACAGCCGTGCTTAGGCACATTCACATGCAAGAAAGAGCAATGCTATTTTTCTAAAGCAACTCAAGAAAATGTAGAAAATTTGTATCAGCCAGAGATGAGTGGAACAAGGCCATCCCATATAATACAAATTGCATATGGAATTGGGTGATAGGGACATTTGAGGTGCCTAAAAGGTAAGGTAATCAACTAATACATTTCTATAAAATATACCAAATTTTATTACATTTTATTAAAAAAGATATTACAATCTTCTTATTTAAAATCAATAAATTCTGACCATAAATTATATACATATACTCAAAATCACTGTACAACGCGTTATCTCTACATGTTTCGCCAAGATGAGTGGCTTTTTCAGGAGAGTCTTGGATGTTTGCATACAACAAATTCACAAGCTGAAAGATGCTCAGAAGATTTCAAGTCTCACAACTGCAATTCCTTTTGTTGACCACCAGAGGGAGCCAGAAGGTTACAGCAATATCAAAGCTGAAGGTCTTTTGAGTATAAATGCAAAGGAGACAAATCAGTTTAGGGAAGAATATAGAGCAGAATCAGTCTCTACAGGTGTCAGGCTTCAAACTATCTACTTCCCTAAATCTTTAACCGACAGACACTCGTGTGGGGCTCCTGGGTGAACGCATGGTGGTTGGCCTCAGCATTTATACTCAAAAGACCTTCAGCTTTGCTATTGCTGTAACCTTCCGGCTCCCTCTGGTGGTCAACAAAAGGAATTGCAGATGTGAGACTTGAAATCTGAGCATCTTTCAGCTTGTGAATTTGTTGTACACAAACAACCAAGAGTCTCCTGAAGAAGCCACGCTTCTTGGCGAAACATGTAGAGAAAGTGTTGTACAATGATTTTGAGTATATGTATATACTTTATGGTTGGAATGTATTGATTTTAAATAAGATTGCAATATCTTTTTTTAATATAATGTAATACAATTTGGTATATTTTATACAAATGTATTAGTTGATTACCTTACCTTTTAGGCACCTCAAAAGCCCCTTTCTCCCAATTCCATATGCAATTCAAGAAAATGTAGATTTTTCAGAATACTGCTAAGATACAATTATTTCTTTATATCCCCTATAAGAAAAATTGATTTAGTAGGTTAATTGGGATGCATAATTTTAATATTATAAGCTTGAAATATCTACCTCTCCTGGTGTGGCTCCAGTTCTAGTCACATAACCAAAAACCTAATGCTTTGGTCCTAGGACCTCTGCTAGAGGAAAGTATATAAGTTTATGTTTTTCTTGTTAATTCTTTATTTAGTGATTCCACAATTGTGAACAACATGGTGCAATTATTAGCCAAAGGTTGTTGTACAGAACAGGTACAAAGAAAAACATACAAACAGCATACATTATAAAGATGTATTATAGATCTACTAAGCATTCCGGAACACAATGGATAATGAGATGCTCCAGTTGGAAAAATATTCCCGCACTGGGAGTAGCAACAAGTTTGAGTGCAATATGAAAATACATTTTTTTCTTATAGTACTCCATGCATATTAAAGTACGGAAGAATGGGAAGTAGTGGGGTGGGAGAGGGGAATGCAGGGACTAAAATAATGGTTAGGAAGAGGGAATGAAGAAGAAATGAAGAAGATAGAAGTAGTAGTCTTTTCTCTGTCCTATATCTAAGGGATAGAAAAGGAATGTGGCAAAGAACATCAGCCATCAGCTGAAGATTGGGTTTTTGTGAGTCAGGAAGAGATGAAAGTGCAGTATTTTTGCGTAAACTGGAAGCCATTCCAGTAAAACCATATGGCATGAAACCTCACTTCCCTACATTTTAATGAAGCGGTGCGATCGCCCATATTGTTAATCTCAATAACCAGAGATCTATTGGCCTTTGGAGGGAGGGTCGGTTTACCAACATTCTAGTGGAATGTAGGCACTCGTATTTATAGGCTAACAAGTAGTAAATGTTTATACAGTTTTCCAGGTAGCTGATTGAGATGAAGGAGAAAAGTGTCAAGATTGCCCTCAAGGAGGACTCCTGGCAGCTTAGTGGTTAATATTTTGATCTGTTTTAAATAGGGCCATAACAGTGGACATTCCTAAAATGTATGAAGTAAGGTATCTGTTCCCTGGTTGCACCTCCAGCACCTAGAAGAGGCAGAGAGGAATATCTTGTGTATATGTGTACTATATACCATCTGGTCATAATTGTGTACCTGATTATGCATAACATTAGCAACTTGTGAGGAAAGAATAATGCATAATCTTTGCTCTTGTGTTAGGGCTGGTTCACACCATGAATCACAGAGGAACACACTCACATTCCTGTGCAATTTGAGTGCAGTGCATTTTCAGGATAATCATTGAAATTTGCTAAAATCAAACTGCACTGCACCAAAAGCAGTGCATGCACCAATTTAAAAAAACACACTGCAACTGGATAGCTTTCTGTACCATGTGATACGGTGCAGGCAAACACCTGAGTTTGGGGTGTCATTAGCATTGCATTTATACCTGCTGCAGATGGCAAGTGCAATGCATTTTGAACCCTATGTGGGAAAGTGCATTGAAAGTGGGTTTCCCCGTACCAAGTTCTGGTGTAAAAGGTTCCCCTAAAGGTTTCTGGTTCTCATTTTTTAAGGAAGGAGAGTACAAAATCATCAGCAGGGCTTGTCGCAGTGTCCAGACTGTTTTTGAATAATAGAACTTTAAGCTAACAGTTGAGTATAGGCTGACTTAACAGGATAAATTAAAAACATAATGACCAGAAAAGGGTTAGTGTCAGGTTAAAGTGATTGTAAAGTCTCGTTTTTTTTTAAAATAACAAACATGTTATATTTCCCACCTCTGTGCAATTGGATTTGCAGAGAGCAGCCTGGATCCTCTTCTTCTCGGGTCCCTCTTCTGCTCTCCTGGCCACTCCCTCTGGTGAGTGCCCCCTCAGCCAGCAGCTCTCTATGGAGGCACCCGAGCAGAGTCAGAGCTCTGTGTATCCATTCAGACACAGAGCCCTGACCTGGACCTGCCCCTCTCTCCTCTGATTTGCTGACTGATTTTTATTCACAGCCATGGGAACCAATGGTGTCGCTGCTGTGTCTCAACCAATCAGGAGGAGTGTCTGGGACAGCTAAGACACTCGTGGACACGAGGTAAGCAATTAGGGGGTGCTGGGTAGGCTGCTACACATAGAAGGTTTTTTATCTTAATGCATAGAATGCATTAAGATAAAAAACCGTCTGCCTTTACAACTCCTTTAATTGCATTTGAAATTAAATTTTGTTCAACTGAGAGTTACAGTGGTATGCGCAAGAAAAGTCCCCCACATCTGAGTGCTTGTTTACGGCACGTATTGGTTCACTCAAAAATTGGGTCACATGTACTCATGACTCAATAAGGCCATATTGAAGCAAGGCCCTTCAGCGCCACAATTTTCCTCATTCAAAATAAGATAAGTACTAAAGGTTTTTAAGTACTGTGTTATTGTATGGCTTGCTTTTGCAGACATTTGTACATTTTGTTCATCAAGTGTTCCATAGATGGCTCAAAAACTGGGTGGCCAAATCAACACCACCCAGCTAGACCTGCAGGTTGAATAAGAAAAATCTATACATGTATGAACAACTTTAAGTGTCACTAAAATGTTTGTTTTGGATACAGTAAGGGAGAGTTATAACCTATGGCTTTTTGTTTTTTTGTCATCTCTGTTCTGTTAGAGATATTTTTCTTCACTTCCTGTTCCATAGCCAAAACAGGAAGTGAGAATAAATACATTCAAAGTGAGGAAATCCTGGGGGATCACCAGAACTAGTTTCCCCATTGGAAAATGTATTTTCTATTTGTGTTCTGATGTCAACCTAACATTTGGGATTTTTATTTACTTTGCTTTCGATGAGAACGGTAAACAGGACTAATAGAGGGGGTGAATCTCCTCAAAGCGGTTATAAACCGTTGAAGTTTTTTTTCTTTTTTTCTTATTTGCAAGGTAATGTCATAATGCGCTAGTATGCATCACATACTAGCACATTATATTAAACTTTCCTAAAAATGAAGCATTCCAGCCATGCAATGTCATTGCTGGAGGCCGATTCCATCTTAACCCGCCTTGCTTTTGGGTTTGCGGACTCCGGGTCTTTGACTGGCTGGAGCTGCAATTACGTCACTCCCGCGCATGTGTGCAGGAGGCACCGTTCATGGCACAGGGCTTTGAAGGAAAGACACGGACGGCCGTTCCTTCAGAACGCATGCGCTAGTGATGTCACTGGCTGCATGTACAGTAAATAGCTCCTAAATGGTGCACACTTAGGAGATATTTACAGTACCTATAGGTATAATTTAATGGAAGTTAACTTCCTCTTTAATGGGGGCACAGACAGCAATAAAACCTGACAAGAATTCTAATCCCTTTTTACTCTATCCAAAACTAAAAAAAAGTTTTGACTTTAGTGACACTTTAAGTATGGAGAGGGAGGACATGATCCTGCTCTAAGTCATTTAGCTGTGTGTGTGTGTGTGTGTGTGTGTGTGTGTGTGTGTGTGTGTGTGTGTGTGTGTGTGTGTGTGTGTGTGTGTGTATGTTCTAATCTCTTATGCTACTGATGTACATTTTTATTTTATTTATTTATTACAGGTACTTGTATAGTGCAGTCAATTTACACAGCACTTTACATATATATTTTACATGCACATGCCCTCAAGCAGCTTACAATCTAAGGTCCCTAACTCACATTTATACATACGCATACTAGGATCAATTTAGTCTGGAGCCAGTTAACCTGCCAACATGTCTTTGGAATGTGCTAGGAAGAAAGTACCTGGAAAAAACCCACGCAGGCACAGGGAGAACATGTAAAAAACGTAGGTAGTGCCATGGCTGGGATTCCAACCAATAACCCAAGTGCTGCCAGGCAGAAGTGCTATCCAAAAAGCCCCCCAAAAGACTACCAGTCTTCCAGACTAGTACCACCTAATGCAGGTTTCCCAATACTGTATTTTTTGCAATTACAAAATATACATACTGGAAATATTTCTGCATTGTAATAACACTTCCAAAGCACAACCCCTGCATGGTATAGGTGACCTGAATTTTACCTAGATGTGTAACTGCCTGCAGGCAAAACAAAGGAAACCTGTCACCCATGTATATAGTATGTTTCACAATTTCCTAACTGTGAAAACAAACAAAAAAAAGTCACCTAGTTCTAGGCTGTCTCCATATAAATTTAGTATTGAAAGCTAAGGGGACTTTGAATTACAATGTATCTATGTTTTTTTTTTTTTTTTTAGTATCTACCGTACTTTTAGACAGAGTAGAGAATGATTAAAACCCCTTTCTCTCTGTGTCGATAGTGGAGATTTTATTTTACTTCCTTTCTTGAAGCACAACTGGAAGTTAGAGGAGTTTGCTCCAGTGGAAAGGAAATCTTTCACCACTATTCCTGCTCTGGTGACAACTCAAAATGTTAGCTTTTCTTATATCAGCCCTGGGGACAATAGTGTCTGGGTCAAATAGATAGAGTGAATCTCCCAAGCAGAAAAAAGACTGCAGTAAAAAAAGAAATCACAGGGGTCCTACCCCTCCCCTAATTTATTCACAATGAAAAAAATTAATTAAACACCCTTAGCATTAGCCTTTTAGCACAGTGGCGGCTGGTGCTCCATTTTTTTTTTGGGGGGGGTGCCAAACAAACCCCCCCGGCCTCCCCGCCCCGGTTGGTCGGTCGGTCGATCAAGCAGACTCCCCACACCCATCAGCTCACCAGCCCCGCACTTACCCCATCTAGGTCATGGGCAGGTCTTCCTCCTGTGTCTCCTCCTCCTCGGCTTCACCCTACTACGTCTCCTCCTCCTCGGCTGCCAATACGATTGCTTCTCCTCTCAGCCAATCAGGTCTTAAGACCTGCTTCCTGATTGGCTGGGAGGAGAATCAGGAAGACAATAGCGAATATTAATTTGCTATTGTCACACAACTGGGTGGGCTCGGGGCGCAATACTCTGTGCTCCCAGCCCACCCTTTTTTTAAAGCCAATTAGAGCCTCAGGCTTTAGGAAAAAAAAGCACGTCCTGAATGTAGATTAGGGCGGTGGCGCCCCTTATGGATGGGCCGTCACTGCTTTTGCACACAGACATGTTCAGACCTCCTTACCTTGGATCATTTCTACATCTTCATCAAATCAGAGCCACACAGCTAAACTCTTTGTCAAAGATTTTATTGAAATAACAGGAGAAATACATGACTGTGAAAAGGAAAACATAGGACTCATACAAATACCAGCTGAAATGTACGTAGGGAGGGTCTAGTCAAATGATTAGGAGAAAGCATCTGCAATATTACTGTTATTAAGTAAGCCGGGGAGCTGAACATAATACAATAGCTGTTAGAACATATGACAATATATATTAGCCAACAACAAATAGGATATTACTCACCGCCCCAATAGGGAGCAAGCTGCGGTGAGCTAGTGGTTAAGGTATAGAAGAATAAAGGGGGAGACACTGTGCAGGGGGCCAGCCAGAAGCTACAGCTGTGGGGCTCAATATAGGTGTGAAGATAATGGGTAAGGCTTTAGCCTTAGGCTATAGATTAATTTATAAGGTGGAAGAGCAGTGGCCTTATCTAGGTCCATTTGAGGCTGTAGCCCCTGCACAATGTGACCCAAAAATATAACAGACAATGTTCATGGTATAATTGGAACGTAGATAGCAGAGTCTCTATGCCACTCAGCTAAACTCATACATGGGCAAAAAACCTAAAAGTCAGTGGAGGAGGCAAAGAACTGATGCAACATAAGATAATGGTTTCAAAATTAAAACACATATGATTTATATAAATAATATATAAAAGTTGCCTTCTAAAAATGGTTCTTATTCAGTTTTCACTGTATCACCAACAGCAGTTAACAACTATAACCCTTACAACATAAGCTAAACGTACCTGTGGAAGAGCGAGCAGATAGGCAACAGACAGAGTCAGGTCGTTCGGCAGAGTGTCATTCGCCAGCTGGAGCAAAACTGGAAGAGACAAAAAAAAGAAAGAAAACAAGAGTCATAACTGTTGCGTACACAGCAAATTAAAAATACCCATTTGACGTAAAGGTGTGATAAGGCTACGGCGCTCATTACACGGCACACGGCATAATGATTTGCGTAATTTAAATGAAAATGCTAGTTGGTATGATTCATGAAGCGATCATGGACTATCAAACCGAAATGCTCCCTTACGTTAATTGTTAGGCAAAATATTTTCCCATTGCTGCTAAACACGAGGAAACAGATGCTGCAGCAGATTGTGGGAAGGGATCCTGCACACATTTCACAGGGATAATCAGTAGGTCATAAAATAAAACCAACCACTGGAAGAAAGTCGAGGACGTTTCAGGAAGAAAAGTGCCGGGGCAGCAGAATTCCAGCACATGAGCCCATAAGCCTTGATAGTCCCCCATTTTATCTAATAACAGTGACAACCTATCACCCACCAAGTAGGAGAGGAGAAATAATAAAATAGAGGCAGTAATGTTAGATTATAAAGGAATAACGCATTGCAAATGTTTTGATTTAAAGGGAACCCAGAATAATGCAAATAAACTTATCAGTGTATTGAATTGTTTTAAATGTGCCTATGGTAGCACAGTGCCATTTCCTAAAAAGTTGGGACACTGTAAAATCTACATAAAGACAGAACGTAATGATTTTCACACCTCATAAACCCATATTTTATTCACAATAGAAAACATATCAAATTTTTAAACTGAATAAACGCACCGTTTTTAACGAAAATAAAAAAGGTCATTTTGAAATTGATGGCAGCAACACGTCTCAAAAAAGATGGAACGGGGCAACAAAATGCTGGCAAAATAAGTGGTACTAACAGGGAAGGTGGAAGACATGTTGCAACTAATTAGGTTAATGTCACTAACATGATTGGGTATAAAAAGAGCATCTTGAAGAATCAGTGTCTCAGAAGTAAAGATGGGAAGAGGTTCACCAATCTGTGAAAAGTTTTGAACAATTTTAGGATAATGTTCCTTAGCATAAAATTAAACCCAAAACCAAAAATGTAATATATTGCAGCTTACCAATAATTATAATTCAATTTTTTTAGGCATTTTCCACCTGGTGATCCAGATGGTAACATACTTCCTGTATTAGAGAGCCCCCACTCTGGATGAAGGAGCACAGGGGCACTTTTGGACAGCAGCATTGTTACCCTGGGGGAGGGGATTGTTAGGTCTACTAACAGATTTAGATACACATACAAACTGAAGCCAAACTCCAGCTCACACTGCAGGTACACAAGCAGTTACAGCAAAAGTTTTTTTCTTTTCTTTTGGAATAAATGTTTTACATGAATAAATAAAAACTGATCACTGTAAGCCCACCTGTCAGTGGTAAATGGTTTGTCTCATCATTTTTAACTGATACATTTGGAGGAGAGCTTGTCCTGTTGAAAAATAATAGGCTGATTGGCTGAATCAGCAGATGAAAATAAAGGAGAGAAAGCCTAAAAAAGAAAAACAAATGCAGCCATCACACCAACGAAATGGTAAGTTGCAATATTAAAAAAAAAAAAAAAAAAAAAAAAAAAAAATTTTTTTTAGGGTTTTTGTAAAAAAAAAAAAAAAAAAAAAAAAAAAAAA
>BLSH010222815.1:804542-818324 GCA_018402905.1 Glandirana rugosa | reverse complement strand
AAAACCCGAAAAACTGTAAACTTTATTGACTGTAATGCCATTGCACATATTACCTGAATACATTACCAACATTAAGGCCTCATACACACGGACGTTTTTTGACGCCGGCGTTTTCTGTCGTTTTTTGCAGCTCTCCATGTTAGTCAATGGCCCCATAAAAACGTCGGCATTTTTGAGCTGTAGATGACGTCGGCGTTAGCGAGCAGAAACTAGAATCCACAGCCATCGCGTTCTGAGGCTGTAACTTTTTGGCATTTTTTGACGCCGACGCCACAATATGCCAACAAACGACCCCTATTATTATACTGGCGTTTTCCGGCGTTTTTTGACGCCAACGTTTTTAGGTTGAAAAATAGCAGAGGGATGATTTTTTTTTTAAAAACACCTATTGACGCCGACGCTCAAAAACGCCGATGCATAACGCTGAAAAACTGCGACTTTTTTTCCTTGACGTCGGGCCCGACGTTTTGTTTATTTTTTTAGAAAAGTCCGTGTGTATGAGGCCTAAAGAGGAACTGCAGTCTGAAAAAAAAAAAAAAACATATTTGCCATTCTGAAGCTTCACTCTAACCACTTTGCATATTATTTTATATATACTGCAATTCTGTACTTGCCAAATATGCTGCCGAAATCTCCCTCCACTAAGTCTGGCTGCAATCATTCTAACTGTGGGCAACTGAAGCTGCTGCCTGCTTACTTCCTGGATTTACACAGACACACAGAGGCACACCCCCAGCTCTGCAGTTCTCATTGGCCCTCTTATGACTCATCCCCCCCTCTCTTCCAGGCAGAGAGCTGTGCATGATGTCAAACGCTGAGGCATTTTTCCAGCCAAGAAACAGGAAGCGGGCTGTATAAGGTATTTACTGGCAGAATAAAAAAAGTTTTGCGATCCAAAGTTACAACAACAAGGGCATAAGATTTAATAGATGGAAAGATGAAAAATGACTGAATTTCTACTTGAAATATTAAGAAAAAAAAGCCTTTTTCTTATTTCTTTTCTTTCAGCAGCTTAGTAGATGCCTCCTACTTATTCTTATGTGGTAGGGCAGTGTTAATTTTGATATCAAATTTCATTTTAGTTTTAGTCATAGTCTTTTGACTAAAATGCCACTTTAGTTTTAGTCGTATTTAAGTAATCTAAATTGTTATAGTCATATTTTAGTTGACAAAATTAACACCGGTGCCAAGTCCAGCTGGAAAATGAACTCAGCATCTCCATACAGCTGGTCAGCCGAGGGAAGCATGAAGTGCTCTAGAATTCCCTGGTAGAGAGCTGCACTGACTTTGGAATTAATAAAACACACTGGACCAAGCACCAGCAGATAACATGGCTCCCCAAATCATCACGGACTGTGGAAAATTCTGCATTTTATTTGGAGATCAAGATCCTAGAGTCTGGAAAAAGAGTGGAGAGGCACAGAATCCAAGTTGTATGAGGTCCAGTGTGAAGTTTCCACAGTCAGTGATGATTTGGGGAGCCATGTCATCTGCTGGTGTTGGACCACTGTGTTTTATCAAATCTAAAGTCAGTGCAGCTCTCTACCAGGAAATTCTACAGTACTTCATGCTTCCCTCTGCTGACCAGCTTTATGGAGATGCTGATATTTTCCAGCTGGACTTGGCACCTGGCCACGCTGCCAAAACTATCAATACCTGGTTTAATGATCATGGTATCACTCTGCTTGATTGGCCAGCAATCTCGCCTGACCTAAACCCCATAGAGAATCTGTGGGGTATTGTCAAGAGGAAGATGAGACACCAGAGCCAACAATGCAGACAAGCTGAAAGCCGCTATCAAAGCAACCTGGGCTTCCATAACACCTCAGCAGTGCCACAGGCTGATCTCCTCTATGCCACGCTGCATTGATGCAGTAATTCATGCAAAAGGAGCCCCAGCCAAGTATTGAGTGCATACTATACAGTACATAGACTTACTTATCAGTAAGCCAACATTTCTTCATTAAACATCCTTTTTTTATTGGTCTTATGTAATATTGACATTTTTTGAAATACTGAATATTGGGTTTTCACTAGCTGTAAGCCATAATCATCAAAATTAAAAGAAAGAAACGCTTTAAATATATCACTCTGTGTGTAACACATAAGTCCTTTAGTCCTACCACACTTCCTATCCTAGGGTGACAACACTGCTCCTCCAAAGATAAAGTTCAGTAAATGAAGGTTGTCACTCTTTCACTAGAGGAAGTGTATTACTGGAGGGATTACCAGGTAAAAATAATGGGGAAAAAGTCTGGAAAACAAACTAAAACACTCACCACATAACTGGTAGGCTGAAATATATTACGTCTAGATACACTTTTATCTAAGACACTATAAAGGATACGAGCAACTGGTGATTATTATCCCATTAGATTGCCAATTGTGGATAACAGGTACTTCACCACCCTCCAATGGGAAGGTTAAAACAAACACACTGATCTGATCTTAGGAAGGGTTATGACCATACTAAAAGCAGATACACAGTCTAACACTAATAATGGCCTTACAATGACTCTGCCTCCTGTCTAGCTCCAATCAGTTGAGTATCTTCTTTCTTTCATGTAATTTTGTGAAGCATGTATTATAGACCATAATAAATGTTTTTGAGTGCATGTAATCAGACCAGCTATGCTGCATGGTATAATGAATAAGAGCTGTACAAGGTTATTTGTCGTACATTCTTCTATCCATCTGATGCACTGGCAATGTGTCTTGTGTGAGTGGAGGATTACAATGCGGATGGATTCCCATACTGTGATGCCCTGTTAGTGCTAAAAAAGCTGTTTGCTGCCTTTCTGATGCAGCTTAAAGTGGTTCTAAAGCCTTAAGGTTTTTCCACTTAATAAATTCTTTGCATAAAGGTGAAAAACCTTCTGTGTTGCAGATTCCACCACTCCCCCCCCCCCCCAATACTTACCAGAGTCAGATCCGATCCAGTAATCCGCACTAAAGCAGGAGCTGTTGGTGCTGTCTCTCTCTTCTCAGGGCAGATTGATAGCAGCGGGAGCCATTGACTCCCATTGCTGTCAATCAAATGCTGTGCCAAGTGAGCGGGGCCAAGTCCCGCTGTGTGTGTCATTAGACGCAGACAGGGCAGCGCGGGAGCAAGCACGCACGGGTGCCCCCTGGAAAGCGACTTTCCATTAGGGCACTTGCCGAAGAGGAAGAGCCTGGAGTGCCGGAGGGGGGACCCCAGAAGAAGAAGATCAGGGCTGCTCTGTGCAAAACCCAGGGTTTATTGAAAAAAAAAAACAAAAAGCCAAATGAATACTCACACAAAGACAGAAGTAATATGCATAACAACAATCTCCGATGGTCAAATGCCTGTCGACAACGCCTATTGTTTGGTCACTTGTCACCACGTTGTTTAACCATCGGAGATTGTTGTCATGCATATCTCTCTTTGTGTGAGTATTAATTTGGCTTTTTGTTTTTTATTCAATAAACCCTGGGTAATGCACCAGGTGTTTGTGCCTCCTGTGTGTTCTTTTACAATGTAGATTTCCGAAACTGCTGTTGGATTTGGTGTTTTTAGCCACTTAAAGAGCGCGTTGTGTATATTTACTGCTGCAAGATGGTAGCGTAGCGCGAATCACCGTCTATAAACTGTGATCCACGCAGGGCAACTAGGGGGGCGATCGCGCGCCACCGGCAGCGCGCTCTTGTGTTTGCCACAGGCTCCCTGAGCAGGGCTGCGGGTGGACTCGATGTCCGCTGGCGACCCGTGATTGTCTGTGAGAGAAGAAAACCGGTGAACCGCCGATGTAAACACAGTGGTTCCCCGCTATGTCGGCGGCATAACAGAGATCTACTGGTCCCTGTACTCTGGATCAGTTAGATCTCTTATGCCCCTGGCAGCCCAACCCCCCCCCCACACACACACAGTTAGAACACACCTAGGGAACACAGTAAATCCCTTGATAGCCCCCTACAGATTAACCCATTCCCTGCCAGTGACATTTATACAGTAATCAGTGTTTAATTACATTTCTGATTGCTGTATAAAAGTCAATGGTCCCAAAAAAGTGTCAAACATGTTCGACATGTCCGGCCCAATATCACAGTCCCGATAAAAATCGCAGATCGCCGCCATTACTAGTAAGAAAAAAAAATAACTGTAAAAACGCCATGAATGAATTCTCATGGTTTGTAAATGCGGCAACTTTTGCGCAAACCAATCGATATACACCAATTGCGTTTTTTTTTACCACAAATATGTAGAAGTATATATATCGGCCAAAACTGATGAACAATTGTTTTTATATATATATATATTTTTTTTTTTTATATGTATTTTAGCAAAAAGTAACAAATATTGGGATTTTGCAAAATTGTCGCTCTTTTTTTGTTTATAGCGGTGATCAGAAATGACGCAGAGGTGATCAAATACCACCAAAAGAAAGCTCTATTTGTGGGAAAACAGGGCCAATTTTGTTTGGGTAAAATTCGCATGACCGCGCAATTGTCAGTTAAAGTGACGCGGTGCCGAATCGCAAAAAGTGCTCTGGTCCTAATGTGGGAAATCCTTCCGGGGCTGAAGTGGTTAGTGTATATATACTATGTCTATGAAAAGCAACACCAATTTTACTGTAGCAAGAATAGTAGAATATATGGATTTCTGTCAGTGACAGCCCCAAATAATTAGAGTGGTGCTTCCCCCATCCCGTACAACATAAGTAGAAGCACAAGAAAAACCCCCCTTGGGACTTTATATGAGGAGACTGACTCACTAAGAACAAGGTGATATATATAAAATGTTGATATTTATTTGTACATTTTTTTTTTTTTAAAAGAGCAAGAAACACAAGCACCCAAAAGGGTGGTAATTCACATCATGGACAACACATAAAATAATAATGGCATGTTCCTAGCCGAATCCAGTTCAAGGAGAGGGGGGGAACAGCGCTCACACAATATATGTCCTACCAAAGTAGGAGAGAGCATATGTCTTGAGTCAACCATCAAACATGTGTAGTCCCATGTGCAACAAACGAAGTTTGACTCAAAACATATGCTCTCTCCTACTTTGGTAGGACATATATTGTGTGAGCGCTGTTCCCCCCCTCTCCTTGAACTGGATTCGGCTAGGAATGCTCTCCTTATCTATTGTCTCTCAGGCTGACACTATAGGCTTGGTAGCACACTGATACCTGACTGTTTCAATCCAACCTTCTCCATCTGTGTCCCATCTGTGATTGATCTTTTCATTTCACTGCAAGCCCAGTCAGCCCCCTCCCTCTGGAATACGGATGTTATCCATGCCTATGTTTTCATTGGCTACAGACCCTCTCTATCACTATTCTGCTGATTTGGCATATACCCTTCCTTTTGAAATTATCTATAACCTGACTGTTTGTGAAGATCCTTCATACACCCTGTATAACATGAGGATGTGTTTTTAACTTCAAGACCACTTACCCCGAGGAAGATATCTGATCAAACATCTTTGAAACGCGTTGGGTCTTTGTCTGCTACCTAAGCAGATTCAGTGGTTCTTTTCTTTTAAGCCCTTTTGGCTATTTCTCTACATATTTGTTTTTGTTAGTGTCACATGTCATTATTTTATGTGTTGTCCATGATGTGAATTACCACCCTTTTGGGTGCTTGTGTTTCTTGTTCTTTTAAAAAAAAAAAAAATGTACAAATAAATATCGACATTTTATATATATCACCTTGTTCTTAGTGAGTCGGTCTCCTCATATAAAGTTCTGTAGCAAGAATAGGACACCTTCTATATAACTAGACTGTTTATTTAACCTTGAAATCTCCCTTAAAATGTACGTTTTTTTGGACAAACGCTATTATTAGACTAGTAAGGTATTCAGCTTTGGAAATGCTATTTATATTTATTGCCTACGGTGCCCTTTTGCGTGTGCATTTCCTATCAGTCACACATTTTTTTTTATCTCTATGAGCAGAGATTCAGTAATCTCATGCAAGCCTACTGAACCCTTTTAACGCCCAGAAGTCACTGATGTCTAGATGCCCAAGCTGAATTTAGCAGCATAAGTATCATTCGGTTAACTTGATTAAAACTCTATGATTAAATATGCTGATTTTTATTAAATATGTGTTTGTTTAGTACACGGTTTAAGAAAAAACAGGCTCTGTATTTTTTGGTCATCTAAGGTTGACAATAGCAGAAAAATAAAGTATATATATTTTACAAAAATATTTTAAGATACTGCAACACTATCTGACAATTAAAAGTGTTAAATAGATGCTTACTGTCATCTTTAGGCCGCAGTTGCATCTGCCGCTTTATGTTTATTTTATAAATGAACCTAAATCCTGCACGTGACCTCTACGGCTCCATTCACACTTGTGCAACTTGTCATGCAACTTTGGACAACAAAGGCACATGACAAGTCGTTCCCCATCTTTTGAAATGATAACCATTCATATACAGTATGAGCGGTTTGAAGCAACTTCAAAGTAGTTCATACACTACTTTGGTCAAACTTTAATGCAACTTGAGGGCCATAGACTTCAATGTAAACCCTTAAAAGTTGCATGAAAGTCATATCTGTATGTTATACAATGCAACAGTTGTCCATTATCACTGGTCAAAGCCAAAGTCATATCCAAGTTGCACCCACCCAAAGTTGCGTCAAAGTTGCACTCCAAAGTCAGCGCAACTTTGGAGTGGTACAAGTATGAATGGAGCCTAAGGCTTGATCCACAATAATGCGTATTTTGATGCATTTTGCAGAAATGCAGGGGATTTTTTTTTAACATGGGTTCCTATCAATGCATTTTAGTGCCTGTGCATTTTTGGAAAGGGTCGGGGACTTTTTCTTTGCAGCATTTGCATGTAATAGACTTCAATGGGCATGCAAGGAAAACCCAAGTTCTGCTTTTTTTATGCATTTTTTATCCTTTTTTATAGCAATTTTGCAGGGATTTGCGTTTTTAAATCTGCCCAGCAACAAAATTTCCACCCAGAAAAAAAAAAGCGCAAAAAGGAATTGCGGCAAAATTGCGGTAGAAAACACAGTTAGCATAGCAAAATGCACTGCAAAAACACTCAAAAGCAACATGCACAGGTGTGAATCGAGCCTAAGTCTTGGTTGACTAAGACTTTCACACTTATGACAAGTTGTTCCCCATGATTTCCAATGAGTACCGGTCATATCTGTGCGACTTAAAGTCGGGCCGACTTCAAAGTAGTCCCTGCATTACTTTGCCCCAATTTTGATGCAACTTGAGGTCCATAGACTTCAATGTTAAACCCTCAAAGTCACATGCAAATCTCATCTGAATCCTGTACTACTTCTGTAAGACTTTGTAAAATGTTTTCATTGTGCCAAAGTTGCAACAAAATTGGACCAAATCGTACTGATCCAAATCGCTGTAAAACTGCGGTAAAATCGAGGTAAAATTGCGTCGCACAAGTGTGAAAGGGGCCTAAGGGGCATATTTAAAAAGTAGCGACTGTAACATCTGCCAAACATTCACTATTCATGATCATTGGTAGGGACCAGAGCTGTCAGCAACAAGCACCTATACTGTCAGAGTCCCTTATGCTGCTCGCTTCAGATTTAGCAGAAATCTTCAGTCCTTTGATATCCCCCACCCACCCCCACAGCGGTAATTTTCTAGGCCATGGGGGATAAATAAGCCAAGGGACCTGTCATACGTACTCGTCCAGAGTGCTGGCTATGCCTGCTCCCCCATTCATAGAGCATTATATATTCATAGAAGCTACCCTACTCAGGGCCGGCGCAAGGCAGGGGCGGGAGGGGCAGATGCCCCGGGTGGTACAAATTTCAGGAGTTTGCCATCTTTGCCCTGGGCACTAAATGGCCTTGTCCCGGCACTGACCCTACTTGTCAGGGGCTGCCCGTCCATTCAGGGCGCACGGGCGCCAACCCCTCTATCCTCCCCACCCCCTATGCTAAATGGATAGATTCACGCGTAGCATGATTCTATGCATGGCCGCCGCAGCCACCCCCTATTCATGTGTCCGGCCCCTTTCAGGATGCCGGCCGCATGAATTACAGCGACTGGGTGTTTTTTTGAAGCACCTGATGCCATAGGCTCTAATAGGCTTCAAAATAGAATGGACTCTGAGTGCAGAGCATTGCGCTCGCTGCCCACTCACGTGTATTAGAAAAGCAAGTGAATAACTCTGAATCGCCTCTCCGCCAGTCAGGAAGTGCAGGTATATTACCCATTTCCCGATTGGCTGTCAGTGCCGTGGCGGGAGGGTACGCTATATAACCTATCTGGTGATGATGTATACCCTATCTGGGGATGCTGTATACCCCTGTATACCCTTGTATACCCTATCTGTGATGCTGTATACCCTATTTGGTGATGCCCTATACCCCTGTATACCTTATCTGTGATGTGCTGCATACCCTACCTGTGATACTGTATTCCCCTGTATACTCTATCTGGCGATGCTGTATATCCCTTGTGACAGTATGCAAGGCTACGTGATAGACTGACACCATATGTCGCCTAGCATTTGAGTTCACTTTGATTGGACTGAAGCGGAGTTCGGCCCGGGTTTTCCCAACCACCGTATCAGGGCTTGGAACGGGCTGGGTTTTCGGGTCCAGGCTCAGGTGTGGTTAAATGACCAGGAGGAGAGCACAGTGTTGCTCTGGCCTGGGATCCAGAATCACTACAATGAGAGAGCTACACATTGGGAATTGGTTGCTCTAAGGACCCATGAAAGGTTTGAATTTGTTTTGTTTGAGGGTGTCTGGGACAAGCCTGACACCATATAGTGAGGTTTCTGTACTATATGTTTTAGTGCCGGACGGCAAGTATTTGTTTTGCTATTTCGTTTATTTAACTTGCAACCTTTACGAATAAAACTGGCAACCCGCCAGAATTTTTAAGAAAGCTTTGCCTGCACGCTGCCTTTTTTCCCAGGAAAGGTGATCCCCACGAGTTAATCGCCCACATGTGGTGGATTCAGCGGGTAACTTTCCAACATGGAGGAGATCAACCGCCAGCTGGTGGAGGCTCTCGTGGAGTTAAAAAAGGGGTCCACGCCTCCCGTGGCACTAGAAAGTTGGTACGCACCTCTTACCACTTGCAGAAGATGACACCTGCGGATGATGTGGAGGCGTACCTCACCACTTTTGAGAGTCGTTCTGCGGGAAGGATGGCAAAAAGGACAATGGTCAGGACTGCTAGCACCTTTTCTGACAGGTGAGCCCTAAAAGGTCTATTTTGATTTGGAACCTGATAAGGCCCAGGAATATGAGTCTCTAAAAATGGAGATACTTGCACGCCTGGGTGTCACCATGGCAGTCCGGGCTCAACGGGTGCATCAGTGGACCTACTGTATAGACCAGCCACCCCGCTCATAAATGTTTGACTTGATCCATCTCACGAGGAAGTGGTTACAGCCAGAGACTTTGCCAGGCCCTCAGATCGTGGAGCGTGTGGTCATGGACCGGTATGTGCGTGCGCTCCCTGATATTTTGAGGAAGTGGGTCAGCCATGGGCACCCCAAAAAGGCAAACCAACTGGTGGACCTTGTGGAGAAATGCAGTGCTGCTGATGACTTGTTGCACCTGTCTGCACCCCCACTCCAATGTATCTAGGGGTGAAAGATCGCCTGGCAGACCCGGTAAGACTGTTCCAGGGTTCAAGGGCGTGGGAAAGTTGGATAAGACTGCTACAGCTAAAGAGACTATAGGCTCCAGACCTGGAGACTGGCCAAATAAGCCAGGAAGGTCTTGGGAACCCTTGAGAGGACTGGGTATAGAGCACATAGAGTGCTACCTATGTCATGCATTGGAACACATTGCTGCCAACTGTCCAATAAATGATGAACCAATGCAGTGTGATAATTCTTATATGAAAAGACGCATATCTCTTTTTGCATAAGTTGCATGTACTGCATCATGTAAATCCTGCAAAATTACACCCTAGCACAATCAGGGTCATTTGCATCCATGGGGACACCCGGGACTAGCAGACTGCGGTGGTTGAGATTGAGTCACACTGCTGCAAGGGGTGTCATTCAGTGGGGGTGGTACCTTCCCTGCTTCATGAGGTCCTAGTTTTCCCCATTTTTGGAGGCTATGGGAAGGCACAGGGAGTCTGGAGAACAGAGCTCCCCCTGCTGGAGAAACACAGGAACTCTCACCAGACCCTTTTTGCCAATTGGAAGGGGAGACTGTTAGCAGGACCAAGGAAGGAGGAGACCTCTTCCTTTTTCTGTAATGGCTGGGGAGCCGGAGGACCTGGAATATAGCTCTCAACTTGAGGTTACCGAACAAGAGGACATCTGTGACTCTAATAGTGGGATTGAACAGAATGTGACACCTGACTTAGAGGTCAGGAGGAAGGATTTTTATACAGAGCAATTACGAAATGTCACCCTCATTAGAGCAAGAGAGACCATTAAGGCGATGAATGGGGAACCTGTGGATCCTAATTGGGGGGGTGTCTTTCCCCTACATGGGAAAAAACAATTCAATGAATCAGGTGGTAAAACACGTTGAGGATGAGGTAGGACAGCTGGTGGTTCATAAACCTTACCGCAGAATGGTACTAGACTTGGCCCATGGTCATAGTCATATAATTGGGGGGGGGGGGGGGTATCTGGGTATGGAGAAGACCAGGGAGAGAATAACCCAGAGTTTCTTCTGGCCCTGGCTGTATGCAGATGTCAGAGAGTACTGTGAGTCATGGCCCGAGTGTCAAATGTCTGCACCGTAACCCTATTTTCACAGTCCGCTTGTTCCCCTACCCATAATTAAAGTGCCTTTTGAGAGAATTGGCATGGATCTGGTGGGGCCTGTAGTCAAGTCTGCCCGGGCCACCAGCACATTCTGGTAATACTGGACTACGCAACATGCTATCCTGAAGACATACCCTTGCGTAATACCTCCGCTAAGACTATCGCCAAGGAATTAGTCCAGGTATTTAGTCACGCGGGGATCCCAAAAGAGATCTTAACGGACCAGAGCACCCCGTTCATGTCCAGGGTTACTAAGGAACTGTGCAAGTTATACAAAATCTCCCATCTCCGTACCTCTGTCTACCACCCCCAAACGGATGGACTTGTAGAGAGATTTAATAAAATACTTAAAAGTATGTTGAAAAAGGTGGTCGACAAAGATGGGAGAAAATGGGATTTTTTTGCTACCATATCTCAGCTTTGCCATACGAGAGGTTCCGCAGGCGTCTATGGGTTATTCCTATTTGAACTCTTGTATGGTAGACATGCCAGGGGGCTGCTAGATGTCGCAAAAGAAACATGAGAAGGAGAGGCCACCCCGTATAAAAGCGTCATAGAGCATATCTCCTTGATGCAGGATTGAATCGCAGCTGTCCTGCCCCTGGTATGGGAACATGTGGAGCAAGCCCAGGAAGCCAAGAGGAGGGTTTATAATCAAGGTGGCAAGACCTGAAATTTCAACCCCGGGGATAGAGTCCTCATACTGGTCCCCACTGTTGAAAGTAAATTCCTGGCCAAGTGGCAGGGTCCCTTTGAGGTTAGGGAAAGGGTAGGGGAGGTAAACTACAGAGTTTACCAGCCAGGGAAAACAAAACCGGAGCAAATTTACCATGTTAATTTCTTAAAACCATGGAAGGACAGAGAGAGTTTACTGACCGTCTTCCCTCTTTAAAAGGATAGGGTACCAGTGACCCCTGACGCCCCCACAACCCCCTAAGTCCTTGTCCGTAACACAACAAAATAACATTAAAGCATTTGTGAGTAGAAATAGAGACTTTTTCTCCCCTTTACCCGGACTGACCTCAGTGATCCAGAATGACATAATCACGGAACCAGATGTTCGTATAAATGTGAAGCCCTATATAATTCCTGAGGCTGGGCGTGAGGCAGTGGCGAAGGAAATCAAAACCATGTTGGAGTTGCATGTGATAGAGGAGTCCCAATAGTGCTGGTCCCGAAGCCCGACGGCACTATCAGGTTCTGTAATGACTTTAGAAAGTTGAATAGCGTGTTCAAGATTGATGCATAACCGATGCCTCGGGTTGACAAACTTATAGACCGGTTGGGAGGTGCCCGGTACATAACAACCCTAGACCTAACTAAGGGCTATTGGCAGATACCTTTTCATTTCAGTACAAGCGGATGCCATTTAAGCTGCACAATGCCTCTGCATCATTCCAGAGAATGATGGATAAAACATTAAGACCGCATTGCTCCTATGCAGCAGCCTATTTGGATGAGGTTATCATCCACCACCCCGATTCAGAGTCTCATTTGCCCCGGGTACAAGTGGTAGTGAATGCCCTTTGAAGAGCAGGACTCATGGCCAACACTAAGAAATGTGCCATAGGTTTGGAGGAGGCCAAATACCTTGGCCACATTATTGGTCGGGGGCTGGTTAAGTCACAGACCAACAAACTTGAGGCCATCCAAAAATGGCCCCAACCGGTGACTAAAAAACAAGTGCGTGCATTCCTGGGGATCACGGGTTACTACAGGCGTTTCGCACCCGACTTTGTCACCATTGCATCCCTCTAACAGACCCGACGAAGGGTAGAGAGTTGGTCATGGTGAAGTGGAATCCTGAGGCAGAAAAGGCATTCTAGAGGTTAAAGCAAGCCCTTTGTGCATAACCGGTGCTTGTGACCCCGGATTTCTCAAGGGAGTTTGTTGTGCAGACCAACGCCTCTGATATGGGTCTAGGGACGGTACTGTCCCAGATCAGAGACGGGGAGAAGCACTCCGTTGTATACTTGAGCCGTAAGCTGAACAGGCATGAAAATAATTATGCCATCAAAGAGAAAGAGTGTCTCATTATCAAATGGGCCTTAGATTCCCTGAACTATTATCTATTGGGAAGACCATTCAGGCTAGTCACCGACCATGTCCCCTAGAAGTGGATAAGTGACAACAGGGAAAAGAATAGTCGGGTGACAAGGTGGTTCCTCGCTTTACAGCCCTTTACAATGGAGCATAGATTGGGGAAGCTACAAAACAATGCGGATGCCCCTTCCCAAGTCCACTGTATGGTTGGGACAGTTGCTCAACCCCAGGGGTTTGAGCAGAGGGGAGGATATGTGACAGTATGCAAGGCGAAGTGATAGACGGGTGCTATCTGTCGCCTTGCATACGCTCACTTGGATTGGACTGAAGCAGAGTCCGGCTAGGATTTTCCCAGCCACCATGGCAGGGCGGGTTTTCCGGTCCACTGGAGACCAGGCTCAGGTGTGGTTAAATGACCAGGAGGAGAGCACAATGTTGCTCTGGCCTGGGGCTCAGAATCACTACACAGAGAGCTACACATTGGGAATTGGTTGCTCTAAGGACTCAAAGGAAAAGTTTGCATTTGTGTTGTTTAAGGTTGTCTGGGACGAGCCCCACACCATATAGTGAGGTTTCTGTTCTGTATGGTTCAGCCCAGGACGGCAAGGATTTGTTTTGCTATTTTGTTTGTTTATTTAACTTGCAACCTTTACCAATAAAACTGGCAACCCGCCAGACTTTTAAGAAAGCTTTGCCTGCACGCTGCCTTTTTCCCAAGAAAGGTCTGTGATTCTGTATATCCCAGTATAGTCTATCTGGTGATGCGGTATACCCCTGTATACCCTATCTGTGATGCTGTATACTCCTATCTGGTGATGTTGTATACCCAATTTTGGTTGAACTAGATGGACGTGTGTCTTTTTTCAACATGACTAACTATGTAACTATCTGGTGATGCTGTATACCTCATCTGGTGATGCTGGGCTGTATACTCTTAACATAATGGGTGGAATCTATAAGGGGTGGGGCTTATGAGAAGAAGAAGAAGTGGGAGGTGCCAAAAATGAAGGTCAGGGTCTGGGGGG
>BLSH010222815.1:776359-790916 GCA_018402905.1 Glandirana rugosa | reverse complement strand
CTTTGATGATGACTCTAGCACTGTTATCTCTGAACCTAAATCCCCAGCTTCATCCCTGTATTAGAGACATTACAAGTGCATTTAAATATACAAAAAAACAAGAGTTGTTCTCAAACACTAAGGAGGGTTTGGGGTCTCTCATATGGAGTCCCTGAGATCTATAACTCAATGGATTACTCAACCCACCAATGTGTTTTTGGAGGCCAACATTTTTAAAAAGAGTTGACACTTGACAGCCTTTCTTTCTGACACTGGAGACACTTTCTTAAGCATTACTTTTACATTTCAGCTAACGTACAGTAACAATTCCCTGTTACCTGCTGTTCACAAGTGCACTTAAAACAACAAATTGCTGTATTGCTCAGACAGCCATTTTCCACGCTAAGCAATTTCAGTCATTTCCAGCAATTAAATGCCAAACACACCATGCATATTAAACGGTGTGTCATATATTACTACCTTCCTTGGACAAGAGAATTTACATTTTCCTGCACAAAAAGTCATTCATGCATTTTTCATTTGTAATGACTGACATTTCAGCAGAACACAGTAATTTTTGAAACTACTAAGCAAACTTTAAAAAAATAACAATATAATTGAACAGGTTTGAAATAATATGCAGCCAGTGCTTACACACAGAACAAAAAAAAAAAAAAAATCCACTATTACCTGCTGCATTGTTCTGTACAGATGGTATCAAAGACACGAGTCATGCATATGTAATATTATGGCGACAGCTAAAGCACTAAATTGCAGGTAACCATTCAGAGCCAACTAGGAGCCTGGTGAATGTTGAAAACTTTATTCCAAATCAGCAACTAAAGTGATCATACCTTGTGCCAGTATGCTGGTTGCTTACATTTTTCAAGATTGGTGTGCCAAGATTTTTTTTTTTTTAATGTGCCCTGTAAAGAATCTATGTTTTTACAATACTAACCCTCAATTAGGAGCAGTTGACTAAATACCTTTTCTCTGGCTAAGGATGTCCCAGTCTTCAGGGTTCAATGACATTCAGTGTCACGTTACCCAGATGTCTAAGAAAACATTTTGGATACATGGCCTTGTGCACAAAGTAAGCCACTGCCTCCATCTATAACTGGCCTATATAGTAAAGTGTTGGAGGGCATCAAGTGACAACAAACAGTCAAGGAATAATCCAAGGAAAAACCAAGCTCAACTTACCAACCAGCTTGAAACCAGCCTAATTAACCTGTCTAACAGTATGCGTTAAAAAGCAGGGAGGGTTTCCTTGGATTATTCCTTGGCTGTTTGTTGTTACATGGCCTTGTTGCCTTACACACTGAGAAGGGAAAGGTAATTTCTCCAAATGGAGCACAAAATGCGAAAAAAAAAAATCCATTCTCTATCCAAAATGCATTAAACGTCTGGGATTTGGAGACATAGTTTAAGCCTTAATGTTTTATTTCATCTCTCTAAAATGGGGGTTCAGCATGCAAGCATAGAATGAAGAGGAGCCAGCTGGGACCTTGTCGAAGGCAAGATCGCTGGATTGGAGCTGTCTGTACTTGGGAAGGGAGGGATTTAATAAAAGACCATCCAACAGAAAAAGCTGGGAACATGGTGAATGCTTTGCAGTCAAAGACTTTATTAAGCAGGTATCAAATAACAGCCATAGGATATCAACGTGTTTCAGCCAAACGCAGCCTTATTCATGACATCATGAGTTATGAATAAGGCCATCTTTGGATGAAATGCATTGATATCCTATGGCTTTCATTTGATACCCGCTGAATAAAGTTTATGCTTGTAGAGCATTCACTATGGTGATGGCTTTTTCTGTTGTATTGACCGTTGTAGATGAGGTGTCAGCCTGAGCACTAGTGACATAGCCGCAATACCATTTCAGAAGGTAGTAGCACCGGTTTGTGTATTTCTGGATTTAATAAAGGACATCTTTACTAAAGTTGTCCTTTAAAGTGGTTGTCAGCCCGTGACAACCACTTTAACCTACAGGTAAGCCTCTAAGAAAGCTTACCTGTAGGTGCCCTGCATATCTCCCAAACCTGCACGGTTCAGGAGATATGCAGTGTACTAGATGTACCGACATCGTTTCAGCACATGCGCAGTGAAGAAACGGCCTCTGTGCCATTTCTTCACTATGATCGGGCCGTAACTGCCGGCTCCAACTCTGTGACTGGCCGGAGTCACGGCCCCGGAAGGAAGAGGGGCTGAAGATGGACGCTGCCTGCACAGGGGACATCGCTGGATGTCACAGGCTTTGTTTGCAGGTAAGTGGCACATAATGCTTCTACTTTGCAGGGGAATATAGAGAAAGTAAATCACATCAGGGTTTACTTCCTCTTTAAAGACTAATTCCAGACATGTTTTATTATGGTTTGGATATGGTAGGGAACGGATAGAGCCTCTGTCAAATTTTTAATTTAGTCTGTGTCTATGTTTGTGAGATTTACCTTCATTTTTTGTCGCAGCAGGAAGTGATAAAAAAAATCTCCTCAGTGGGGAAACTAACAAAAACAGTCCCTTGTGAGGTCTATGTAAGACATAGTCATTTATTATAGCATGCAAAAATGAGAAATTTGTAAAGAAAAACAAAATTCCATGTAAACATTACAATAATAGCTTAACACACTCCGTTTCCCTTTAATGCAGCATTATATGTAATATAGTTATTATGATATGGTGAGTGCCTAGCAGATCAGTAACAAGTGCGTCATGTGACAGAGATTTGTTAAATTGTTGGCATTTTCATTTACAGAAATCTGTCAGGTGCGCTTTTTAAATGTGGGAGAATTCCGTTTTGGACTGATGGCTGTCACATTGTTTTGTTTAATGCTTTGATTAGGATATTATCACTTTGTTTAGTGCTCTGAATTTCCTCCTACGCGATTTACCCACAAAAAACACACAGGTGCTCCTTATTGAAAATCATGGCTGCCTGCCATCTTCTGCAGCGCTAGTTACTAAACCTAGTCATTACTGTGAAAACTAAAGAGAACATCGGTAGCAAAACTCGCACACAAAAGGAAGGCGCCATGGGTCAAGTCTGCTTTCTATTAACATCTTACATGCTGCATCAAGCAGGTATTTTGCTTCATTATTAATGAGTACATATATAAATGAAAGGATGATTATACCTTTGTATACACTTATTGCTGTCTGAATATGGTCCCCATGTACTACTTAATGTACAACATTACCACTCACCTACAACAGAAAAGGCCCTCAATCCAAATGTCAGGCCTGTACAGAAGCCAGGCACTGGTTATACAAAATCCATCAGACATTATGGGAAAAAAGGCGGGGGGGTCGCTGATAAATTTATAGAGGACTAGAACAAACCTTGTCCACATTAAAAGCTGCTGACACCAGGATTTTTGGATTCAGCTGCCTTGCACGAGTCTGGCTTCTGGTTGCTGCCAGAAGTGCTTCAATATTTGACACTAGGATTTCCATTATATTCCATGGTGCCTGTTCACCCCAAGACGTAGTATTGTTTGAAAAAGTGCATGAGCTTCTTTTTGGACAGGATTGAGTTTTTGTGTAGTCAGTAGCTTTTCATTGGCAAAAAAAACAAAACCTCTTGAGTCTGAAACACGCAGAAACACACAAAATACTTCTCTACAAATGAGTAAAAGGAAAAAAAAAACCCTCACTGCTGGAAAAGTAAAACAAAGCGCCAGCATGACTCAAGGGAAAAAAACAAGAATATTAACCAGTTCTGGTGGCTGGATAGCGCAAATCGCCGTCTGACGCGCGCTGACGGTGGCACACTCTTGTGCATGCCGCACTCTCCAGCAGTATGGCCAAGGGTTGGGTGGACTCGTTGTCCACTGGCGACCCATGATCGCCTGGTACAGAAGAAAAACAGGGAACCGCCGATGTAAACACGGCGGTTCCCCGCTCTGTCAGACGGCATGTAAGAGATCTACTGATCCCTGTCACTGGGATCAGTTAGATCTCTTATGCCCCTGGCAGCCCAGCCCCCTCACAGTTAGAACACGCCTAGGGAACACAGTTAACCTCTTGATCACCCCCTGCAGGTTAACCCCTTCACTGCCAATGACATTTATACAGTAATCAGTGGATATTTAAATTTCTGATCACTGTATAAATGCCATTGGTCCCAAAAAAGTGTCAAAAATGTCCAACATGTCTGCCACAAAATTGCAGATCGCCGCCATTACTAGCAAAGAAAATAGTAAAAACGCCATAAACAAATTCTCATGGTTTGTAAATGCAGCAACCTTTGTGCAAACCAATCAATAAACGCTGATCGCTAATTTTTTTTTTTACCAAAAATATTAGGAAGAATATATATCGGCCAAAACTGATGAATACATTTGTTTTTTTTATATATATTTTTTTGAATATGTATTATAGCAAAAAAAATGTTTTTTTTAAAAAATTGTCGCTTTTTTTGTTAATAGTGGTAATCAGAAGTGACGCAGAGGTGATCAAATACCACCAAAAGAAAGCTCTATTTGTGGGAAAAAAAGGACATCAATTGTGATTGGGTACAACGTCGCACCACCGCACAATAGTCAGTTAAAGCGACGTAGTGCCGAAATCGCAAAAAATGGCCTGGTCATTTAGGGGGTAAATCCTTCCGGGGCTGAAGTGGTTAAGCAGTTCTGAAAAAAAAGTGGGCAAATGTTGCAAAGTCTAAATGTCCAAAGTTAGTAAAGACATATCCCAACAAACTAAAAGCTGCAATTAAAGCAAAAGGTGGTTCAACAATATATCAACACAAGTGGGTGATCCTTCACTTCAGGCTGCAAAGGAAAAACTGTGATTATTTAAAAGGGGGTGATTATTTTCTATACCCACTGTAGTTAAGTGCAGGGGTGCCTGCCACCCCACAGCATCAAAGTGCATGGAGACAGTGCTGGCAACAGAGGAAGCGGGTGGCCATGGAGGGAGCAGGAGCCACATAAGCCGATGGCTCCTCTCCCAGGCGGACTTCCCATGGGACCTTTCTAGTAACCTGGAGAGCGCTCTGATGTCAGCAAAAGCTGGAAGAGGAAAAGGTCAGTGTATTAGGCAGGCCATAGATGGTGCAAATTTCTTTCCTGCAACCATGGGAAGCCGTCCCTGCCGGGAGAAGACAGTGATTAATGCTAGTGGCTATAGCCTCCACTAGTGATAATCGCAAATAAAATCCAGCAGGCTGGTTGTACCCAAAGTGATAGATCAACTTGATATATTCAGCCTGTCCATACAGGCCGAGATTCAAGCTGTCTATGGTCAGCCGTAAAAAACATCACATTGCATTTTTGCAATTGGCATTTTAGAACTTATAAAAATGGGTTATTAGACCGCTTTCATAGTTATTCACAGATGCAGAGCATTGCATCTGCGGCTTTCCTGTGGGCTAGCTGCACTGAGCCATAGACTTCAATTAGGTCCTGTGGGTTTGGTACACTTTCTGAAAGCACACCACACCCGCAAGATGTAATAGAAATCTATGGCTAAGGCTGGGTTCACACAATCCTACACAAAACGTCAGACTTTTGATCCTACTTTGCCCTGCAACATCGGCCCTACGTCTGTCCTACTTTGGTCCTACTTCCATCTGACTTGAATGAAGATGATAAGATTTTGCTCCGACTTTGAGATAGTGACTTGGCCTTTGACCAATCAAAACAATCCCAGGGTGAGATAAATTCCTTTTAGTGCTGTTGTAATCACCAAGTCGGATGGTTAGAACAAGGATCCAACTTTGATCCTACTTCAATGATATTCAATGGGCTGAAGTAGGACCAAAATCGGACCAAAGTAGAGCAGGAACCTTTTTCAAAGTCGGACCCACTTGTGTCGGACCAGTTAAGATGGCTCTCATAGGGAAACATCAATATGATGACGTCATGCGACTTGTGCTCACAATGTCAGTCCGTTTGTCGGATAAGTGTGAACCCAGCCTTAATGCATCTAACCTGCCGTAAAGCCCCAGGTGCACCGTGGTATGGGTAAACCGCAGCACATCAGTGTGGAAGCAGTCTTATAGGAGGCTCAAGACAGTAAGGGCTCATTTACATTTGCAGATTGGGAGGCGGTAAAACCCCCATAGTTCATTGCGGTCCACGACCGGTTACCAAGTCACTTGAATGGCACTTGATCTTTAAAAGGTTGAGCATCCTTGGTTTAGCGTAAAGTTTGCAAGGATGCCTTGGCATGAAACTGTAGCTTTACTTGTTTGCAAATGTATACAACAAAAAAATGTTGCTTTTAATCTAGATATTGAAAAAAAGTTGAATATTGTGTGCTGACTAGCTGGAGGGTATGCTGAGGAATATTTGTATTGTTCTGTTGATCCTCACTCTCGGTCTGCATTGTTCTACAGGGAATTACACAAAGCAAGCAGAAAGATGCTAGCTAATACAAGCTATATTTAAAAATACACTAAGGGCAGATTTGCATCTATGCATTGTCGTAACACACAAGTCATTTTAAATGGCATACAAATACAAAAAGAGAACGCCAATACAGACAGACATTTGGTATACTTTATTGGAAAAAAAAAAAGCACAAGTGGGTTGTAACTAGAGTTGAGCGAACACGGACTGTAAAGTTCGGGTCCGTACCGGACTTTAGGGTGTCCATGCCCTGAACCCGAACATTTGAAAAAAAAAGTCCGGGTTCAGTATTCAGGTATTTTCGGTGCCTTTTCTATAGCTGCTGGGCAGCCAATCAACAAGCTTTTCACTAGTTTGCCCTTAGAAGCCATCACAGCCATGCCTACTAATGGCATGGCTGTGATTGGCCAGTGCATCATGTGACCCAGCCTCTATATGAGGCTGGAGTCACGTAGTGCCGCGTGTCAGATGGTCTCAGACTAGAGTAGGGAGAGCTTCATGCCAGTGCTGTGAGGGAAAGATTAGCGTTCACAACCATCTCAGACTGCATTAGGGAGACCTTCATTGCGGTCCTGTGAGGGAGACATTAGCGTTCAGAACCATCTTATAGTGCATTAGGGAGACGTTCCTGTCTGTGCTGTGAGGGAGACATTAGTGTTCAGAACCATCTTATAGTGCATTAGGGAGACGTTCCTGTAGGTGCTCTGAAGGAGAGATTATCATTCTAAAACCATCTACTACTGCATTAGGGACAGGTTTCTGTTGGAGCTCTGAGGGAGAGATTATCATTCTAAAACCATCTACTACTGCATTAGGGAGACATTCCTGTTGGTGCTCTGAGGGAGAGATTATCATTCTAAAACCATCTACTACTGCATTAGGGACAGGTTCCTGTTGGTGCTCTGAGGGAGAGATTATCCTTCTAAAAACAACTACTACTGCATTAGGGAGAGGTTCCTGTTGGTGCTCTGAGGGAGAGTTTATCGTTCTAAAACCATCTACTACTGCATTAGGGACAGGTTCCCGTTGGGGCTCTGAGGGAGAGTTTTTCGTTATAAAACCATCTACTACTGCATTAGGGAGAGGTTCCTGTTGGTGCTCTGAGGGAGAGTTTATCGTTATAAAACCATCTACTACTGCATTAGGGAGAGGTTCCCGTTGGTGCTCTGAGGGAGAGTTTATCGTTCTAAAACCATCTACTACTGCAAAAATTTTCAAGCCAGGCCACAGTTCTGGAGGATGAGGACGATGAGGAAGATGATGAGGAGGAGGTACCGTGTTTACAGCAGGGTGGCACCCAACGCAGCTCCTGGGCATCACTGGAGCGTGGCTGGGGGGATACGGAGGACACAGATGATACACCTCTCACAGAAGACAGCTTGTCTTTGCCTCTGGGCAGCCTGGCACACATGAGCGACTACATGCTGCAGTGCCTGCTCAATGCGCTGCTGAGGGCATTCCGAAATGACACAGGTGGCTCTGTGGAAGCACAAGGCGAAGGCGGAGGAAGAGGTTGTCAACACAGCTGTGGCACCTCAGAAGGCAGGGTTAGCATGCCCGAAATGTGGAAAAGCTTTGTCAGCAGCCCGCCACAACAAACGGCACCACCGTCTTAGCAGGAGGCAGCATTTCAGCAACATGGTGGAACAGTATGTGTGCACACACCTACACGTACTGACTGATGAGTCTGCCCCATTCAACTTCTGGATCTCCAAATTGGGCACATGGCCTGAGCTTGCCCTTTATACCTTGGAGGTGCTGGCCTACCCTGCAGCCAGTGTATTGTCTGAACGTGTGTTAAGCACGGCAGGGGGCGTTATCACAGACAAGCGCAGCCGCCTGTCCACAGCCAACGTGGACATGCTACCGTTTATTAAAATGAACCAGGCATGGATCCCATAAGACTTGTCTGTACCTTGTGCAGAATAGACATTTAGACCGGCCTCACACAGCCATTGGTATACTTGTTTTTTTTTACTGTGTCTCAATATTTTGGGGTCTACCCCAATTAGAGAAAAAAACAAAAACAAATAACAGTGTTGGCTATCTCCTCCTCCACCACCGCCACTTCCACCTAGACTGCCACGGTCATGGCCTAGTCAACCTCTAGGCTCCGGGGGGCGTGACCGGATGTGCAGGTGATCGGAAGGTGCAGGGCAGCCCGCATCTCTACCCCTGCCTAGGATGACGCGGTCGGTGAGATGCAGCCGAACACCAGCGTGCACATAGCCGAGCTTCGTCCTCCAGCAGCGTGCCGCTCGACAACTTAATTGCTTGGAGACAACAAGCCACTGCCTGCCCGAGCCATCAAGCGCAGAGGAGCCACATGTAATTAGGGTACAAGCCAGACACCTCGGACATCTCGGAAACATCCAGGTACACCGTCCCTGATTTCTTCAGATAGACCTGCTTGGAACCGTGGTGCAGGTATGGTGTTTCACTATAGTATCTGATAAGGTGTGCAGAGACGACTATAATCCTGTTTCCACTCGCTATTTCCACTTGCTGTTTTTTGTTGGGACTGAGGGTGAGAGACTATCCCAGACTAAACCCCTGAGAACTGTCTACTGTTTAACTGAGTGCTATGCATGTCTTAACCACTATAGCAGGTAACAAGTGATGGTAAATACCTCCACCCTCCAGTGCCGGAGGAGAAGTGAGGGTTAATAGGTCCGTGCTGACGTTCAACTGCTGTACTTCTAGCTGTTCCCTTCTCCATGCACCCACGGTGCCCCCATCCCCCTACCCGTACAAATATCCAACGAAGTGTATAAAGGGAAACT
The DNA here is from genome assembly GCA_018402905.1 of Glandirana rugosa. Taxonomy (NCBI): domain Eukaryota; kingdom Metazoa; phylum Chordata; class Amphibia; order Anura; family Ranidae; genus Glandirana; species Glandirana rugosa. Next base: position 781,798 of record BLSH010222815.1, on the reverse strand, counting down.
AGTCGGGAGCGGGGGAAATGGTGGGCCCACAGAACTAAAAATAGCCAGCTACCGGCTGGCGCCTCCCCGCACTATAAAGAGACCGGCGGCGAGGCAGATACTCGCTGTGGTACAAGTCCGAAAGCCGCACTACCATATAACCGCCGTGAGAACCGGTGGTGGGAAGGCCAGGGACAGTAGCGCCCGAATGGAGGTAAAAAAAATATATATATATATATCAAGAGGGCTTCCCCATACACCAATCTATATACCCAATCACTACGGGCCCTCAGAAGTGAACCTGGTGCAAGGTGGACGCTGGGGGTTCTTAAGACAGGTGGGAATTATTGGGTAATTGTTGAAAACCGATAACGCCTCTGGGTCATTTGATAGTCCGACAGTCCCCCACCAACGAGAGGTGTAGAAAGGACGACAAGGTTCCCACCAGGGTTAGCGGAGTAAATAAAGCATGGTTAAAGAAAAAAGAGAAAAGAAGAATCCGACAACCATCGCGCAGGATAAACCGGTCCACTCCCCCGTAAAAGGGGGGGCTACCCCTACAAAACAAACTAAAACTACAACAGGCGGATCAGCAAAGCGGCAAAATCAAATAAAAGGGATAAAGGGCGACCAAATATCAGAACCCCTATCAACAACAATGGCAGAGAAAACGGATAGTGGGGCAGAGCCGACCATGCGGGAAGTGTTGGAGGCAATAAACGCATGCAAATCAATGGTGCAGGAGTTGAACGAACAACTGAAGTGCCTCAAGGAGGAAATCGCCTTGATTAGGCACGACGCACAGAAAACGCAGGAAAGATTGAAGGAAATGGAGGGACGGATCAGTCAACTAGAAGATGACACGAGCCCAATAAAGACAGAAACGCAGCTCCTGGGAAAGAAAATTGGTCCATACATAGTTAAAATGGAAGATATGGAGAACAGACTGCGAAGAAATAATTTGCGAATAGTGGGGCTCCCGGAAAGAAGTGAGGGTGCGAATCCTATAGAGTTTATCGAAAACTGGTTAATTGGAAATTTTGGGAGGGAGACATTTCCTGCGTTTTTCGCGGTGGAAAGAGCCCATCGGGTGCCATTTCGACCCCCGCCACCAGGAGGAAACCCAAGAACATTCATGATTAAAATTCTTTTTTTTAGAGATAAAGAGATGATTCTGCGGAAGGCAAGGGAGAAGGGGACTTTAACCTTTAACGGAAATAGGATCTCAATCTAACCGGACTATTCACCAGAGGTACAAAAGAAACGTGCAAAATATGTGGATATTAAAAAAAGGCTTCAAGAATTAAAAATCACATATGCGATGCTATACCCAGCGAGACTGCGGATAGAAGTGGAGGGTGAAATAATTTTCTTCAACACTGCAGATGAGGCGCTGCACTGGCTGGGAAAGAGCAGAAAGAAACCCCAGGCATCGGGAGGAACTTAAGAAAACCTAATAATGGCCGCTGGACGCTGTGTCAAACTACTATAGTCAATCCTTACACAATATATAAAGGGGGAAGGGATGTGGGTTGCCGGGTGGGTGTTTTTTTGGAGTGTTAGGTGGTATTGTGGGTTTAAGGTAAAGTGCCATATGGGGAAGAACACAGGGAAAACGGGGGAAGATTGGGCGGGCGGGCGGGCGAGTGGGGGGGAGGGGGAGGGGTAAGGGGTGTGTGGATGAGTGTGGTCACAAAAAAAGCCCAACAGGTGGACCCCAGTGGGGTCGTGTGTGTATAAGTGAAGAGAGGCACCCCCATCTGGGATCCCAGGTGGGGGCGAAGGTTGGGAGTAGAATGAATGGTAAAGGGGTAATGAAGCAAAGGGGGAATGAGAGGGACACCTTTATTACAAGTAAGAAACAAAGTAGGAGCACAAAACTAAAAGGAAACACGAGTGCACAATACAGAAGTCACGGAGTGGTAGCGAAGAAAAAGGGGAAGGAGAGACACACCCCCATAGTAAGCAAGAAACAAAGTAGGAACACAAAACAGAAAGGGAATATGAGTGTACAACACGGAATCTATGGGGCAACAAATGCACCTGTTAGGAAGAGAATCTGTGGCTAAAGCTGACTTTCTGCACCTATGCAGGCATGTCTTGGATCTGCTAACCAGCGCAGGGGTCACTAAGGGTTAACAGTTGTGCAGGGTGATTCCATTGATTGGAGCCCAGCTGCCTTATTTAAACACCTCAGCAGCACACAGACTCTGCTGTCTGATCTACAGCGTGTGGTGTGTGTTCCTGATCTGCCTGTACTTTGATTACCTGTTCCTACGACCCGGCCTGCCTGACCTTGCTGATTCCCGCCTGCACCGACCCCTGGACTGCCTACGACCACCCTCCTGCCTAGCCCTCCTGTACTTCTGCTGCCCGCCTGTTGACGACCCTGCCTGAACCCGACCATCCATCTGCCTGCTCCTTCAGTACTGCACCGCCAGCCAGCTTCACGACCCGGCCTGTACGACCACGCTTCTTGTGCACGAGTGCACCTACGGACTTCCTATCAACACCAGTGACCCAGTCCGACCCTCGTGCCATCCTGCACTCCCGAGCCACCTGTCTTCTCTACCAGGGGTTCCCGAGTCAGGGTCGTAAGGGAGGTTACCCACTGCATAAGTCAGACTCATCCACCAGGTACGTGACAGCACCTGGTGGGAAAAACACAATAGAAAGGGTAAATATGACTAGGTGGCACAAAGATAGGAATAGACCATAGGATGGCTGTTGAATGGCGAATATGCTCATGGAATGTAAGAGGCTTAAATGATACAGGAAAAAGAAGCGCAGTAACCGCAACAATTAAACAACATAATGCAGTCATAGTGTGTTTACAAGAGACACACTTAGTAGAAGAAACAATTAAGCTCCTGGCACAAAGGAGTTATCAACAACAGCACCATTCAACACACTCCGCATATTCGCAGGGTGTAAGCGTCATAGTAAAAACAGGGGTTGCTTTTGAGTGCAGAATTGTCAAAAAGGATAAAGAAGGCAGATACATTTTTTTTATATTGTACGATAGAAGGAAAAGAGCTGATATTGGGTTATATATATATATATATATATATATATATATATACCCCCACCCTTTAAACCCGACGTGCTGACTAAACTGATTGCTTTTACCCCGGACAAACCCGGGATCCTGGTGGTCGGAGACTTCAATGGAGTCATGTCCGAAAATATTGACAGATTTCCAAATAAAAAAGATGCTACCCCGAAAGAAAAGAGTACACTAGCGCGGATCGTAGAAGAAATGGACTGGAAAGACCTATGGAGGACTGAAAAGACCTATGGAGAGCTAGAAATCCCTCTGAACAGCAATACTCATGCTACTCCAAGACATAACCCTCCCTGTCTAGGATTGACATGGCAATAGGGAATGAGATGATGTATGAACAACTGGGAAGCATTAGCTATGCTGTAAGAGGGGTTTCAGATCATTCCCCCCTGATAGTAGGGATCAGACGGGAAGTTAACTATGGATATAGAGAGTGGAGGTTGAATCCCCAATGGCTCGGAACAATAAGAAATCCAGAAGAGGTTGGAGAACAGATAAAAGAATTCCTAAACAAAAATGAAGGTACAACAAGAATGGGAATAGTTTGGGACTCCCTCAAAGCCTATATTAGGGGCATAATGATACAAGAGATAGCCAGATGCAAAAAACAGACCAGAGAATGTGTAAATAGAGCAAGGGATAGAACGGTAGAAGCCGAAAAAATCTATATTCAGGACCCAACAGAGGAGAAACGTCAGACATGGGTAAAGGCACAAGAGGAATATTGTCAGCTCCAATTAGATAAGGCAGAAGCTAGACGTAGGTTCAGGCAACAAAATTTCTTTGAGGAGGGGGAAAGTGTAGGCCATTTATTGGCAAGTTTAGTAAAAAGCAATAAAGGTGCGAGTAGCATAACAGCAATAAAGTCGGAAGGGGGTAGGACCATAATGGTAGGCCAAGAAATAAATAGAGAATTCAAGAACTTCTATGGGACCCTTTATAGCACACAGGGGCAGAACTCGGAGAAAGAGACGCGGGGCTTCCTATCTGGAATGGAAATCCCGCGGCTCTCAGCTGAGGATAGGGATAGTTTAGAGGCCCCACTAACCGAACAAGAACTACGGGATGTAATTAAGAAAATGGCGAATCAGAAAGCGCCGGGCCCAGATGGACTCCCCATTGAAGTTTATAAAAAATATGGAGGGATCCTTGTCCCGACATTGTTGAAGGTATTAAATAAGGCAAAGGAGGAGGGTGGATTACCTGAGTCAATGCAGGAATCGACAATTATTGTCTTTCCAAAAGAGGGAAAGGATCATGAGAATGTAACATCATACAGGCCAATCTCACTTTTGGGAGCCGACGTTAAGATTCTAGCCGGTGTCTTGGCTGCAAGACTAGGCAAAATAATTACTAAATATATACATCCTGATCAATCTGGCTTTATGCCAGGATGGGCCACATATACAAACATTAGAAGAGCGTATTTAAACATGCAACTGCCAACACTCGAGGAAGGTCATAGAGCAATCCTAGCTTTAGACATAAATAAGGCATTCGACACGGTGGAATGACACTATTTGTGGCAGGTGATGGACAGATTTGGCATTGGCGCAGACTTTACGGGCTGGTTGAAAATGTTATACGCTAGGCCAAGAGCAAGAGTGAAAACAAATAATCAAGTCTCGGAACCGTTCACATTGACACGTGGAACAAGACAGGGATGCTCGTTGGCGCCGATGCTATTTGCTTTGGCGATAAAACCGCTAGCAATAGCCATTAGAGCTTCCAGTGAGATCAAAGGCTTCCAAAAGAAATCTGGGGAGGAGAAAGTAGCTCTACATGCCGACGATTTACTAATGTTCTTGAGTAACACACAGACCACATTAGAAGCCGTCCTGAATCTGACAGAGAAATATGGGAAAATCTCGGGATTGCAAATAAATTTGTCGGGAGAAGTGAGACAGGGATGTGGGTGGAATCACAGAAGAACAATGGATAAGGATCCTAGAGATGTGCCCAATAGTGTCTCTGTCGCCATCCCAGAGAGTTTCACACCTGATGCTAATACACCTGTTTAAATAAACGTTAGGGCTCTAAAAGGGTATAAAGAGACAGTCTAAGTCCTGCCGAAGATTACACCAGACACACAATGAGTTCTTGTAATCATTTAGCAGCCGTACATCTCGATGAAAGAGGAGGGGTCTAAAGAAAACCTTCGGAAACTAGAGTGACCTTCGAGATTACCGATAACGATCGCCAAAATAGCGGTTTCGTTTATCGTAGCCGCGGTTGCTCGTAGGGACAGAACAAGGTGCACAGTTACACTTGCCAAGGCTCTGAACTAATAAACAAAAGTGAGAACGAGAACCGGATCGCATATTGTAAAAGTTGGTCGGGCATTTCAGACGCGGTTACGGTTTAGACAGGTAGTGGACGGTGTTTATCACAGTAAG
>BLSH010222815.1:763963-775839 GCA_018402905.1 Glandirana rugosa | reverse complement strand
CGAACCCAAACGTCCAGGTGTCCACTCAACTCTAGTTGTAACCTTCATTGCGGTGTATTGACAGACCTTTCAAAATGAATAGATTGCCATAATGTAATACATGTTGATTTGCAACAGTGTGAATCTGGTTAATATTCTAATATTAATATACAGTTAGGTCCATAAATATTGGGACACCAACACAATTCTCTTTTTGGCTCTATACACCACCACAATGGATTTGAAATGAAACAAACAAGATGTGCTTTAACTGCAGACTTTCAGCTTTAATTTGAGGGTATTTACATCCAAATCAGGTGAACGGTGTAGGAATTACAACAGTTTGTATATGTGCCTCCCACTTTTTAAGGGACCAAAAGTAATGGGACAATTGGCTGCTCAGCTGTTCCATGGCCAGGTGTGTGTTATTCCCTCATTATCCCATTTACAAGGAGCAGATAAAAGGTCCAGAGCTCATTTCAAGTGTGCTATTTGCATTTGGAATATGTTGCTGTCAACTCTCAATATGAGATCCAATGAGCTGTCACTATCAGTGAAGCAAGCCATCATTAGGCTGAAAAAACAAAACAAACCCATCAGAGAGAAAGCAAAAACATTAGGTGTGGCCAAATCAACTGTTTGGAACATCCTTAAAAAGAAAGAACACACCGGTGAGCTCAGCAACACCAAAACACCCGGAAGACCACGGAAAACAAGTGTGGTGGATGACCGAAGAATTATTTTCCTGGTGAAGAAAACACCCTTCACAACAGTTGGCCAGATCATGAACACTCCCCAGGAGGTAGGTGTATGTGTGTCAAAGTCAACAATCAAGAAAATACTTCACCAGAGTGAATAAAGAGGGTTCACCACAAGATGTAAACCATTGGTGAGCCTCAACAACATCTAAAAAGCCTTCACAGTTCTGGAAAAACATCCTATGGACAGATGAAACCAAGATCAACTTGTACCAGAGTGATGGGAAGAAGAGAGTGTGGAGAAGGAAAGGAACTGCTCATGATCCAAAGCATACCACCTCATCAGTGAAGCATGGTGGTGGTAGTGCCATGGCGTGGGCATGTATGGCTGCCAATGGAACTGGTTCTCTTGTATTTATTGATGATGTGACTGCTGACAAAAGCAGCAGGATGAATTCTGAAGTGTTTCGGGCAATATTATCTGCTCATATTCAGCCAAATGCTTCAGAACTCATTGGACGGCGCTTCACAGTGCAGATGGACAATGCCCCGAAGCATACTGCGAAAGCAACCAAATAGTTTTTTTTAAGGGAAAGAAGTGGAATGTTATGCAATGGCCAAGTCAATCACCTGACCTGAATCCGAATGAGCATGCATTTCACTTGCTGAAAACAAAACTGAAGGGAAAATGCCCCAAGAACAAGCAGGAACTGAAGACAGTTGCAGTAGAGGCCTGGCAAAGCATCACCAGGGATGAAACTCAGCGTCTGGTGATGTCTATGCGTTCCAGACGTCAGGCTGTAATTGACTGCAAAGGATTTGCAACCAAGTATTAAAAAGTGAAAGTTTGATTTATGATTGTTAATCTGTTCCATTATTTTGGTCCCTTAAAAAGTGGGAGGCACATATACAAACTGTTGTAATTCCTACACCGTTCACCTGATTTGGATGTAACTACCCTCAAATTAAAGCTGAAAGTCTGCAGTTAAAGCACATCTTGTTTGTTTCATTTCATATCCATTGTGGTGGTGTATACAGCCAAAAATATTAGAATTGTGTTGATGTCCCAATATTTATGGACCTGACTGTATAACTGGATTTTTTTTTGTTTAATATGCCTAGAGGTCGGCTTTAAAGGAAAAGAAAAAAAAAAAAAACAACGAAGCTATAATCAGCTATGAAAACATTTTTGTTCAGAATGGTGTTCTTTACCAATTCTCGGGAACACTGTAATGACTGCAAAACTATTATGCATTTAAAATGTGCAAAGCATTGTGTTAGCATGTGCTACGCTGTATCGGAACAGAAGAGAGAATGTTATTCAACTGTGTGAACAAAAGGAAAACAGGTGTTATCTGCTTTAATCGTCTATTCACCACCAACCTCACCCACTCCATGCACATAAAGCAAGAAGTAAACCTCATTAACGCCGGTGTGAGAGATATACGTATTCGCACTGCCAAGGCAATTATGTGTCAGGGAACAGCATGAGATTCATAGAACACATATGCATGGAAAAGAAATATACATGGCCAATAAACTATGCATTATACATTTGCTTTAGCAATTACACCAGTGTCAATATTGCCAAATACATTAGCAAATAGGAAGCATATTAAACACAAACTTACAGTATACTGTAAAAAATAATGACCACTATACCTCGGAAATTCCCTCCCTTACTGATTGGTGCAAGAGAATAGACAAAATAGCGGAAATGGAAGAACTGATTGCCATAGCTCATGATTATCCTACCAAATTTACAAAGAAATTGGCATGCTGGCATCACTTCTGCTCCTCACATGAATATATTCAGGCTACAGGCCCCCCTTAATTAACCACTTCATCCCCGGAAGGATTTCCCACTGTAGGATCAGAGCACTTTTTGCGATTCGGCACTGCATCAATTTAACTGACAATTGCGCGGTTGTGCAACATTGTACCCAAACAAAATTTGCATCCTTCTTTTCCCACAAATAGAGCTTTCTTTTGGTGGTATTTGGTCACCTCTGCATCATTTCTGACAACCGCTATAAACAAAAAAAGAGCGACAATTTTGCAAAAATAAAAAAAAAAAAAAAGAAAAACAATATTTTTTTACTTTTTGCTAAAATACAAATCCCAAAAAAACAAAATATAAAAAAAAAACAAATGTATTCATCGGTATTGGTCGATTTATATTCTTCCACATATTTTTGGTTTTAAAAAATCCTAATCAATGTTTATTATTTGGTTTGCGCAAAAGTTGCTGCGTTTACAAACCATGAGAATTCATTTCTGGCGTTCTTACATTTTTTTTTTTTTTTTGCAATTTTTATCGGGACTTTGATATTGGGGCGGACATGTCAGACATTTTTTACACTTTTTTGGGACCAATGACATTTATAGAGCAATCAGAAAATTAAATAGCCACTGATTACTGTGTAAATGTCATTGGCAGTGAAGGGGTTAACCTACAGAGAGAAATCTAGGGGTTAACTGTGTTCCCTAGGCATGTTCTAACTGTGAGGGGGCTGGGCTACCATGGGCATAAGAGATCTATCTGATCCCAGTGACAGGGATCAGTAGATCTCTTACATGCCGCCTGTCAGAACGGGGAACCACTGTGTTTACTTTGGCGGTTCCCTGTTCTTTCCCTCTGGAAGGTCATCACCGCTCACCGGCAGACATCGGGTCTGCCCGAGCCACGGGCATACTCCTCCAGAGTGTGGCGGCGCGCTTTCACCCCATAGCTGCGCATCCGCGAATCACCGCCTATTTACAGCGATTTGCGTGACAGCGCCACACTGCAGCAGTAAATATTCTGCACGCGGTCGGGAACCGGTTAAATTTGTCAATGATTTACCAGTAAGCCCTATCCTGAACTTTAAAATCTTTTACAGCCTACAGTAATAATAAGATGACTATATACCCCTACTCCCCCCCCCCCCATTTTTTTTTTCTCCCTTTCTCCTCTCTTCCAACCACTTCTGTTCAGCTAGCACAATATTTCTGCATTGCATGTGTGGGTCACATGCATAGTAGATTTATGCAGCTCCATACCCTTTATATCACCACTCTACCGACACCCACATGCTTTTCATGCCCTCCCCACTCAACATCCCATTCTCCTCTTTTTACTCAGTCGAGGTTGAAACAAAGACAACAGACTTCAAGCATTACTCTTGTTCCTAATCTTCATAGCACTCCTGTTTTTATGTTATGTGTTATAATGAAGCAGAATGCAGCCTTGCTACTTATAGTCCATCTAGTACACACTGTTAATTTTGAGATGAAGACTTGACTAACTGTACTTTCTTTATGCACAAAAGTTTCCGCAAGCTTTGTTTTCTAGACAAGTTTCTTGACCTGTCAATCTTGAATCATTGTATACTTTTATAATTTGTATACCCCTTCATAAAAATAAAATTGTTTTTGGAAAAATAATGGATCTGCCTGCTCAGCCTAAAGCTGCCCTAATGCCTCGTACACACGTTCAGATTATCGAATGACTAATCGTTCACTTTTAGTTGTATAATACATAAATCGAATGCAACATTAGTTGAAGCACTGAACTAAAACTACATTTTTTTTCGTACAATTCTAGAAAAACTTCCTGTTTGCGTAGTTACGTATCTGAAATGATCCTGTTTGCGTAGCTACCTTCATTATCATGCGTAGTGTTTGTCTATCAATTTTTATCAGATGCATACTGTACTGATTATATGATTGCCGTTCGATAGGCTATCATCCGAGGAAAGTTTTCGTGTTTGTCCCTTCGAATATTGTTGGACGGACTGTCGTGATCGGCTGTCGAAAGCTCTGCACTGACGATCAGACTATGGTACGACTGTTCCGAGAGCGATTTTTATCATCCAATAATCTGAACGTGTGTACGAGGCATAGGACTCCAGAGGGGGCACTCAACAGTACTGGAACCATCAGACCACTCACAGGGCACATTTTTGTATAGGAGCTGCACAACACACTATATATTTCTAGGGATTGGTTATCAGGGGAATATCAGTAACAGTTATGGCAAGTTTTCTAGCCAACTTTTTTTACTCTTATTGAAAAATAGTTGGCTGGTCAACTTGAGGGATAGCTTATGTCTCTGGGCCCAATCATAGTTTGTAACTGACCCTAATTTGGAAACAAATCACTCTCTGTCTGCCTCAGTTCTTCTTTTTGACATACATACATGATGCATGTATATTGCTTTTTGGTATGACCTCTATAAAAATATATATTACCTAAACATTGTCATATTACACTATGGCTGGCCATAGTGAATTCTTTTTTTTTGTTTTTCTGACCAGCCAGCAAGCTGACTGAAAAAAAAACAAAACAAAAAACCCCACAGATTCCAGTATACACACATGGTGGATAGAGGCATCCTCCCTGCTATGCCACCATATTCTAACAGTATGACTGTCAGAATACACTGACCAGCAGCTGCAGCCAATTGGCTGCAAGTTGCTGATTGACAGAAGTTTACCAATAGTTCAGAACTACTTCTGACGAACAGGAGCAGCCATAGATGGATAGAAATTCGGATGGTTACAGGCCAAATTTTAGTCCATCTGGTCAGCTTAAAGTATAAGTTCGCATTTTTGGAGCCTGTAAAGCTTGCAGGTGTCCTGCAGATCTGTCATTGTATCTGTGTGTGCCTGTACAGGCAAGCAGACGCAATGACAGGAAGAATCAATGAATTACCAGGCACTTAACAGTGCCGTGATAGTTCATTGAGAACTACAAGCCGACAGCCGCAAAGGATGTCGGGGATTGTAGTTCATTCACACAGAGCTGTGTGAATGAATGATGTGGCAATGTGGGCAGAGCCCCGCACGATCATGCTAATTTCAAAAACCGACAGCTTGCATGGGGAACTTCTCCCAGTACTGCTGTCACAAGAAAGGTGGTATGGGGATTGGGCAGCGGCTGCAGCATTGAGAACATGTTACATGTTCAACTCTAAGGGCCCGTTCACACAGGGGCGATCTGACTTGGGCAGGCTTTGCTAGGCTACTTTCAGCGCGACTTCAAGGCAACTTACAGAGTGACTTCATGCCAGGCGACTTTGCTTGTGGCCAATCAGAGAAGGGAGGGAGAGGGTTGCCTTCAAAAATTCTTTAAAAAAAAACTGTAAAGTCGCTTCAATATAGATGGGTGATCCAACTTGGAGGCAACTTCCATTGAATTCTATGGGCACAGGTCATATAGAAGTCGCCTTGAAGTAGTACAGGAACCTTTTCTGAAGTCGGAGAGACTTCAGTAGTGTACATTAACCACTTCAGCCCCAGAAGGATTTACCACTTTAGGACCAGAGCAATTTTTGTGATTTGGCACTGCGTCACTTTTACTGACAATTGCGCAGGCGTGCAACGTTGTACACAAACAAAATGTGCGTCCTTTTTTTCCCCCACAAATAGAGCTTTTTTTGGTGGTATTTGATCACCTCTGTGTCATTTCTAATCGCCGCTACAAACAAAAGAAGAGCAACAATTTTGCAAAAAAAAAAAGAACAACACATTTCTTACTTTTTGCTAAAATACAAATCCAAAAAAAAAAAAAAAAACAACAAAACATTTTTTTCCATCGGTTTTGCCCGATTTATATTCTTCCTCATATTTTTGGTAAAAAAAAAAAAATCGCAATCAGCATTTATTGATTGGTTTGCGCAAAAGTGGCCGTGTTTACGGATGATGAGAATTAATTTCTATTAATTTTTTACTAGTAATGGTGGTGATCTGCGATTTTCAGCAGTACTGCAATATTGCAGAGGACTAGGCAGACCATTTTGACACTTTTTTGGAACCATTGGCATTTATGCAGTGATTATTGTGTAAATGTCATTGGCAGTGAAGGGGTTAACCTGCAGGGGGCGCTCTAAGGGTTAACTGTGTTCCCTCAGTGTGTTCTAACTGTATCAGTGCTGGGCTGGCAGGGGAGTGATCACGGCTTCCATATACAGGAAGCCTGTGATCACAGCCCTTCCCCCCTCTATGAGAACGGAGATCCGTGTTTACTTACACGGACCTCCATTCTCTCACTGTGGGGGGGCCACCGCGGGTAGCCTGCGGCAATCGAGTCAGCCCTACCCGCTCCCTGCCCCTCCCGGACACAGTGAGTGCACAAGCGCGCCTCCGGCGGCGCACGCTCACAGCACTAGTTATCGCAGCCGCTGTCATGCGATAACGAGCCTCTCTGTCACACCATCAGACTGCGGTCGGCAAGTGATTAAGATGGCTCCCATATATTTCAATGGGATTTAAGATGTCAAGTGATGGGATGACTTGAGGCGACTCAAGTCGGAGTGCAAGTCGCCCCTGTGCCTGTGTGAACTGAGCCTTAAACAGGTGGAACATGTAACATGTTCCCTAAGATAAACTTATCATTTAAGCTATTCATCTAACATCTACATTACTGCATTTGATGTTTAAAATTACAACATAAAGGAAAAGTAGTGGCAACAAAACAACTTCTGAATTTAAGCAGTCATTGCTGGCATGTACATTCCTGATAGTTTGAGTAACTGGGGGCTTGGCAAGGGTGTATTCATTTTCAACATACTTCATCCTAAAAGGTGGATGTACCTCATTCTGAGCTCATAAGGTTGGAAAAAGTATGGGTGCCATAAGATTTATGTAGATTATCCAATCCTTGAAAGTACAACCCAGATCAATATAAGTACTCAGACCTGAAATACATATAGGAGACACAACCTATCTTGTCGGGTTTCCTATAAATGATCCAGGCACTGTTGTAGCGAAGAGCCACCCTTCTAAAAAAAAAAAAAAAAGTCTTAGCAGAAATTTGACGATAACCTGCATAGAATAGCAAAGACATATGACATGTAAGTTTGTCCACATATGTCTATTTTGCTGTAAAGCCCCTTCTCCATACTGACTGCCCTGCTCAATAAAACACAGGAATGAAAGAAGAAGCCCTGAAATATTTATCTTTGCTGCAAAAAAACATTTCTCCAGATTAACCTCTGAGAGAACCCAACACAGTTAGGCCCCTATCACACGATAAGCCCGCTGGGACCCGCCTGTCCATTTTTTAGGCAGGCCACCCATAGACCTCTATGGGCAGGCAGATGTCAGCAAAGATGTGTCCACTCACACCCGTCTGCCATCTGATCCTTTAAAACAAACGTATAGGCGATCGTTCGCCTTCCATCCAGCGGATCGAATGAAAATGTACAGATAGATCCATTTCATCCGATCCCCCATAGAGAACAGCGGGGCCCTGACAGGTTTGTCCCTGCACAGAGAGCAGAGTCGTACCTGTCATCCGCTGGCTCAGGGGAGATCAACGGAGCAATCTCCCACTGAGCTGGAGGACTCCGCTCCGTGTGAAAGGGGCCTTAGACTTAATATTAAGTCTTTATCATGAATGCTTACCTACAGTATTGTTTTGTAGCAAATTGCAGTAAAATGCCTTCCACATTCAAAATCATGAACAGGCCTCTACTTACTTTAAACCTGACACTTTAGCTGGAGAGTGCTTGATGCCTATCAACTGCTTGACCTCACATAATGCACACTCAGAAGATCGGAGACAGTATGGGGCAGCAATTGTTAGACTTTAGGTGTTATCTGATGTTGCCTGATGACTCTGACGATCTTGGCTCAGCAACAGCAGTTCCCATAAATCTCACAGGTTCCTTTAACCACTTGGCAACCCGGCTTTTTCTGGCACTTTTTGTTTACAAGTTTAAACCATTTTTGGTAGAAAGTTACTTAAAATCCCCAAACATTATACATTTTTTAGCAGAGACCCTAGGGAATACAATGGTGACTGTTGTATTTTTTTATGTCACACTGTATTTGTGCAGCAGTTTTTCAAGCACAATTTGTTTGGAAAAAATACATTTAAATGAATTAAAAAAAATATATATATATATATATATTTATATATATATATATACACCCCATTTTTTTAAATGTAAAAGATGATGTCACGGCGATTAAGTAGATACCTAACATGTCACGCTTTAAAATTGTGCTCGTGGAATGCTGACAAACTATGGTACTTAAAAATCTCCATAGGCAAGTTTTAACTGCCTTTACAGGTTACTTGTTTAGATTAGGACAGAGGAGTACAGAGGAGGTCTAGCGCTAGAATACTTGTTTTTGCTCTAATGTTTGCGTCAATAGCTCACATGTGTGGTGCAAGGACCGTTTACATAAGTGTGCACGACCATGGCGGGATGGGGGCGCTTTAATTTTTTTTTATTATTTATTTAACTTTTTTATTTTTACACTGTCCCTTTAATTTTTATCACGTTTATTCCTAGTACAAGGAATGTAAATATCCCTTGTAATAGAAATAAGGATGACCGGGGGCAGCCGGCCACACCATCGGATTGTTTCTCACATGAACCAGCGAAAATGGTAAGCCCGAGAAACACTGGCGAGTGGCGGCTGAGGGTGGGAGAATGTCCTTCAGAAAGCAGCCCAGCGGCTCATGAGCCACTCAGAATGCTTTCATGAGAAAGCCAGCCGCTGGCTGCAAAAAACGGTATCGGCAAACCACTTGCAAACTGCATGATATATATACGTATTGCGGTCGGCAAGTGGTTAAACTACTCCAAGCCCATGTTGCTCAACCTTTTTTCAGTAATGGCACCCCTTTTGAATTCTGAACAATCTCTAGGCACACCACTCTAGAATGTAAAATACTCAACTAATAGTTTTACAGTGCAGCAACATACACACATGTAGGCCACCCAACTTTCGAGATAATTTTTCCAAAGCAAAAATATGCCTTTGTACACTGGTACGGACTAGTGTTTCAGCGTTTTTCTTCTCCCTCAGTTTCTTTCCCTCACGCATTTAATGTGACCCCAGTGCTGACGGAGAGGGGCAGGGGGGGGGGCAAACAAGGATGCTGTACAGGCACACAACATTGTCCTTGCCAACAAATGATGTCACTGGTTGTTAGGACATTGGCAACTAGAAGGTTGCAATGGTGCACAACATGGCTTTGTACAAATAAAAAGCAGGCATGTTCCACCTGCTGGCTTGTATACAATTTGTGGGCAATTTTTAGGCATTTTACTATGGCACCTCTGAAGAAACATGAAGGCACCCCAAGGTGTCTGTGCCCCCTGGTTGAAAAAGGCAGCTCTAAGCCACACCTAAGCCAAGATCACACGATGAGATGCTGCTATTTAGTCACATGACAGCTTGTGACCCCACCTTCTGCAGTAAAGCTAAGCTTTGCAGGGTGTCTTTTTCCATTGTTTCCATTCCATCAGCCTGGACATTCTGGGTAGTTTCCTCCTCACTGTAAACAAACGTCAAGGTAAATGAAGTCAGCACTAACATTTTAACCAAGTTGCAATATTTCTTTAAACAGCAAAATCACTGATTGGTTTTATCTGTTGGCTGGAACTGCGTCCATTTCTTTTGAAATTAGAGCTTTACGTATAGTATAAAAAATTAGTTGAGTTTATATTTCAATACACAGTATTTCAGGAGCAGTGCTAATAATAATTCAAATTATTATTATTATTGCCTCCTTTCTTGTTGCTGTTGTCCTTTTCCTGAGAAGGAGGAACTCTGGCCATCCTTGTATACGGCGCTGTAGTGAATACTGTTCCAGGGATACCCACATAGGAACAGTTTTCAGGCACATCTCTTATCCTAAGCTTATTTTTTTTGTAGGTAACGAAGTGTCAGGATGGAGTCACTTCATTAAAGCCCTTTGCCGCATTAATATGCTACGGCATTCAGTCAGCTGCTGGGATAAGGAAGACAGTTTAGCTGCAGGCAGTACTGGGAAGGAAAACAGAGAAGAACACTTGGACAAGTTGCATTATACTTGCTGTATTAAAGCCTTAGTTCTACATGACACATTAGCAGAACTGTACATATTTATCTGCTGCCTTTGTCTGCCACTGCCTGCGGGATTCTGTTACCTGCTCTGACCCCACATCACTATGGAAGCTGAAAACTACCATGATCGGCATTGCTACACTTCATCAACTGCCAGAGAGATGAAGGAAAATTTGAACAGAATAATAGCAGCAGAGGCAGCCCTTGTTTTCTTGAAGAATGCATTTTCTTTAGCGCTACTTGAGACCAGGCGCTGCTCTGATCATATTTTTATTTGCTCAAACAAGGAAAATTGCTTCTCTTTAGCCCTATAAATGGAAGCAGGCCTAGTGCTACATAAAATGAGAAATCTGACCAGAAAATGTTACGGATGCTGGGAAAGTAACTGCCTGAGCAATCATCAGTTACTCAATACTTTGGCGCTGCTATTCGGACGGCAGCGGGGCGCTTTTAATCCATAAAAAGGGGTTAAAAGTGCCATCACTCTGCGCTTCCAGAGCGGTGTACAGCCGCTCCGGAAGCTCTGCCCATTCATTTCAATGGGCAGGGGCGCTTTTAACCCATAAAAAGGGGTTAAAAGTGCCGGAACTCTGCGCTTCTGGAGCGGTGTACAGCCGCTTCGGAAGCGCTGCCCATTCATTTCAATGGGCCCCAAAAATGCTGCTTGCAGGACTTTCCGAACGTCCTGCATGCACACCGCCCCAGTGTGAAAGCACTCTGGCTTTCACACTGGGGTGGATTAGGAGAAAGTTTAGGCCCCTTTCATACTTATGCGACTTGTCCTGCGACTTGGTCGTTCCCCATTATTTCCAATGAGTACCATTCATATCTGTATGACTTCAAGTCGCGCCGACTTCAAAGTAGTCCCTGCATTACTTTGGTCCAACTTTGATGCAACTTGAGGTCCATAGACTTGCCTGCTGCACAAGCCTGCTCGGCCTCTGCTGCTTGTCGATGACTGCACACTCCGATCCAGTTACTGGATGGTATCAATGACACTGTGCCCAGGGACCTGCCGCCCAAGGAGCAATATTAATGACCTTTGCTGCTTGCTCACATTGTTACTTTGTAAGTGCATTGATTATATTATTGGCTTATATCCAATAAAAAGGTATTGTACCAGGAGATTGTGCGCTCTGTTTCCCCTTATGTTTATATATTTTTTAAATAACAGAATGCTTTGTCACATTAAACGGTGCTAAGGAATCCACGTTAAAAAAACAAACCTAAAGTGGTTGAAAAACCTCAGACGTGAAATATAAACAAAGTATGTGTATATATATATATATATATATATATATATATATATATATATATATACACGTGATATATATATATATATATATATATATATATATATATATATATATAT
>BLSH010222815.1:746668-763160 GCA_018402905.1 Glandirana rugosa | reverse complement strand
ATAGCGGGCACTCTGCAGCATGTAATGAGGGATTATTTTGATATGGGTCATGACCACTGCTGATAATATAAAGACATTTCAAAATTCTATAACAGCTTTGCTTTCAGATGTCTACTAATGTATACAACGAATCACACTGTAGACAAAGCAAATAACCTAAAGGGTTATGGTGTGCTAACAGCATACAGTAAAGAACAAGTATCAGCAAAATAGGTGCATTTAACACTTTTGTGACCAGGGATAGTTTAGGGTAAATCAACAGGTCTGCTTTAATCCTTCCATCCCCAGCAACATATGCTTACCTTTCCTTTGAGTTCCTGCCACGATATTAAAGCTGGATTCCAGGATACAAGTAAGCATGCTCCAGGAGTCCTGTTAGACTTGCACATTACAAAACTAATTTTTCACGATTTAGATTAAATATACCTTATAAAACTGTGTAATGTATTTGCTCCATATGAAGCAGCTACAGCTGGGCACCCAGAGGAGGTATGTATCATGGAGGCACATCGCAGTGACGTCACAAGTAGGACCATTGCATGATGAGAATTGTAGCTGCGAATGCATGGAATGTGTGCAGGATTGGGGCGCAGACATTGAACCTAGTGCCCAGTTGCATAGCCCAATAATCAGAGGTGTGACCGATCCTGGCAGACCAGGAGACAATGGTCTGTTGGTACTGTTAAAGTACTACTTCATGGGAAGCAGGACTGACCAGGGTTCTCCTGACTTGTCAGTCAAACAACACTGCTACAGTAAAGCCTTGTACACACGGTGCGATTGATGTACGACCGCACGTCCAACTTTTCCCAAAATCAGCTGTCTGTGATTTTGTCTAGCGTACTGACGGGAGTAAAGTTATCGTTCAACGAATGTGAACGTAGTGACGTGCTATGAGTGTATAAAGGGGAAGTTCAGTTGAATGTGAATTGTAAATTACGAACGCAGGGTTACATGACCAAACACTTCCGGGTCGTTCCTGGACTCCGAACATGTGTGTGTGTACTTACTTTTGTTTGTCCAAATTCTGCACAGACAAGCCGAAAATCGGAAGACGCCTTGTCGGCAGACAAAAGTTTTCTAGTCGGCTCATACAATTTCTGTTGGATGATAATTGAAAAATCGGCTGTTGAATGAAGCGTACTAACGGTCGGATTATCGGACAACAGGATGTTGTACGGCAATTTTCGGCCGATAATTGTACCATGTGTATGGGCCTTTAGTGGTTCAGACATGGAGTCTGAGACTCCAAGGTTTTCCCACTACAGCAAGCACTGTGGATCTGATATGCATGTTTTGTTTATGTTTAAGATATATATTTGCAATCTGATTGTTTATTCACTTTACTTTCAGCAAATGTACCCCCTTCATGACCAGGCCCTTTTTTGCTTTACGGCAGTATGTTACTTTAACTGATGATTGCGCGGTCATGCAAAATGCTGTACACAAATGAAATGTATGTCATTTTTCGCCACAAATAGAGCTTTCTTTCGGTAGTATTAGATCACCTCTGGGTGTTTTTTTTATTGCTTGAGATATGATTTGGAAAAAAAAAAAATGTACTTTCAGCTATAAAACATAATCCAAAAAAAAAAAATATTCTTCATCAATTTAGGTCAATATGTATTCTGCTACATATTTGTGGTAAAAAAAATCCCAATAAGCGTATATTGATTGGTTTGCGCAAAAGTTATAGCGTGTACAAACGATGGTATACAGTGGATATAAAAAGTCTACACACCCCTATTAAAATGTCAGGTTTCTGTGATGTAAAATAATGAAACAAAGATAAATAATTTCAGAACATTTTCCACCTTTAGGCTGGATTCACACCAGTCCAGTGCGAATTCCAGCTCCGCTCCCCATGCAGAGAGAAACAGCTGCTGTTCAGCATATTCTCTCCATTCTAGCAGGAGATCAGCTGACCTGTGAGGGAGGGAGGTGCACTGAGGTGAGGGATAGAATCCCTGTTCAAAACGGAACACATCTGCAAATCAGATGCGTTCCCATTGAACAGAATGGGCCTGGAATTTGCACCGCACTGCACAGAAAATGCACACGTTTCCTGTGCAAAGCGGAGTGCGAATGCACCGCACATATGTGAACACAGACCCATTGAAAACAACATGTGTAAGCTGCATCCAACTGCATAGGTGTGAACCCAGCGTTAATGTGACCTATAAACTGTGCAACTAAATTGAAATACAAACTAAAATCTTTGTGGGGGAGTAAAAATAAAGAAAACGAAAATAATGCGGTTGTATAAGTCTGCACACCTTCTTATAACTGGCGATGCATTATCTATCTACGGAATTGTAAGTAGCCATTTGGCCTTTTATCTGACCAATAAAATATCAATATTACACTATTGGAGACCCTTCTTTTTTATATGGTTTGCTTGTCATCTGGTGATGGAGATACAGAGTGTGGGGTGTCACAGATGCTTCCCCTTTCTAGCACTTGGTGAAAGGACTCCTGCTGTTTTGAACTCTCCCAACTATTTGCGTGAAGGCTTATGAATATATGGACTTATATAGAAATGAAAAATGTGCACTGATTTATTTGCACAAAATAATTCATGTCTAATTGCACTTTATCTAACATTGTGGTTTATATTGCACGTTTTTTCACTTTTTATTGTTTACATGTGTATGCACTTTTAGCATTTTATATATGTAATTTACATCCACTAATCAGATAGCGCAACCTAGTTATATGATTTGCTATTTTCTGGGTGATATCCCTAGTTGGGTTGCAGCGATCCCATTTTCTTAGCACGGTATATCTCTTATTTATTAATACTGTTTTATGCTTAATTAATAATTCGTAGGGTGCATATTTAAAGTCCCTTTACATATTTTCCTTTTTGATATTTGCTTTAGTTGGAATGATGCCCTCATGGAAATATTATCATGGTTTCAAATAAAGGACTCAACACATGTTTTGTTGATCTACAAGTGTAGATTATAAGACTGATGGCCGGGGGAATAGAGTCCATAGTGGCCACCAATCTTATTAGTATATCTCTGAACTATTTAGCGCTGTTCCAGATTCTTCTCATCCTCCCTGGTCTGGGGTTTGAGAGTTTTTAATCCAACAGTCCCCATTTATACCTGCATTTCATTGATGTGAACCTGTCACATAAGTTGTCAGATCACAGTTCTGTAAAGTATTGTACAGAGAATTGAAACACAAAAAATCTCAATTGTATTGTAAAGTTATAATATATGAATTAAGTACAGCAGTGAGAAGTTAGGACCACTGCAAGGTTTTTATTGCTGTCCCTCCAATTGTCCTCATCATCAATGTAACTGGGGATGAATATGAGGTTAAATACAAACTTTGGAGTTGTCCACAAAACAGAAATAGAGCGGGATTCTTCAATGGGGACATTTGTGCCCATGACAACTGTCAGGGAAGGCTTGACCATAGAATGGATTGAGTTTCCAGGCACAGTGCACATGCTCATGGATGGGAACATTTGAACAAATGTGTGCGCATGCCCAGGCTGCGCCTGTCAGCAATACTGGTGCCATATGGGCTATAGCACTAGCTCATTGCTGTTTGGTCTACAGCCTGGTGTGGGTGCTTGTTCCTGATGCCTGTGTCTGACCTTTGATCTTGACCCGCCTTGCACCTGACTACATCTGTTTAATACCTACCCCGACCCTGGCTTTGTCCCTACATTCTGCTTCCTGTTCTTGACTGATCTGCATCACCGTTAGGGACACTGGCCTGTGGCACGACTACTCTTTTTGCCTGCTGTTTATGACAGATCTGCTTGAATGTTACTGAGCTGGCTTGCCTGACAATGTATTCTGCTCATCCAGCTGGCTACAGCTCCTCCAGTTCTGCACGCCATTATCTAGCCTCTGCTACCTGCCATGCACACAGCCTGCTGCCAGTCAAGCACTATGCCAGTCTGTCTGTCACTGGCCTGTACTGCCTGCTACATCTGCCTGCTGTCAACTGGTCCTGTTTTTTGGCACCCTCCAAGTGAAGTATTGGCTATTACCAGCACAGACTACTGGACTGATCACAGGCAATCATACCTTGCCATGCTCTTGCGGCTACAGTTCTTCTATCAGTGGACCCCTAGCTGGAGCTGTACGAGAACACAACAACTGTTTTATTCACATTGGAAAGGTATCCTCTCACTTCTTGTTAAGTCTACATGATGGGAAGTGTAGGAAAATCTCCGTAATAAGACACAAAAAATGAAGAGTGGTTATAACCCTCTCCTGCAGCAGTGTTTCTCAATTTCAGTCCTCAAGGCGCACCAACAGGTCAAGTTTTCAGGATTTCCCTCAGATGAAACATCTGTGGTAATTACTAAGGCAGTGAAACTGATCAAATCACCCGTGCAAAATAATGGAGAGCCTGAAAATATGACCTGTTGGTGCGCTTTGAGGACTGGAGTTGAGAAACACTGCCCTACAGTATCCAAAATGATGGAAAAAAATGGTTTTATGTACACTTTAAGGCTAATAAAACCAACATTCCAAGAATTCTCATACACTGTTAATACAGTTAGCCCATGTCTTTACCCTGGCATCTACACAGAGCTTACGGTACAATCTGTGGCATCCACCACAATGAGTCTAGGTTTAATGCTACGTGCATGTAATCTTTAGTAAGATACATTCCGAGGATCTTACACATCTCACATCTACATATCTCATGACAGGGAGACTGTAATAATTTTTAATACAGCTGATAATGTGACAATAGTAGGCAAATCCTTCTACTTAACACTTTCAGGAACTTCAGTGTAATTGCTTATCTGAAGTGCAGAACCAGGTAAGAGTCTTCAAAAAGAAGTTTCATACACCCTTTGCAATGTATATTGTTCTGAAGATTAGATTCTGTATTCCAAGCATAATTTGAGCAGGAAGTTGGGAGAGCTCAAAATGTTTCTATTGCCACATACTACATATTATTATTGCATAGGGCTTTGTTTAAATTTTTATTTTGTATTGTGTTGTAAAGGTACAATCGGTCACTGGCAGACTCCATGGAAACATGTTTCGTAATGTCTGTGAGCTACTGAATGTGCAGGTTTTCTCTACTTGAAAACAGATAAGATTTAAGCCTTTGCTTCCAGAATGAGTCAAGTTTTTTTTGTAATTCAATTAGCTAGAAGGTACTTGGAGATTTTGTTGCCGTCTGTCTTCAATATAAGCACAATCACAACATAAACTGCCAATGTGAACAGGGCCTTGAAGGCAGCTATAAAGATATCTGGCATCATATTCCACTACACCCTGGTTGAGAAAAGCTGGTACATACAGTCAATAAAGTTGGAACTGGCCAGCATAATTTTTCCACATCAGTTACTTGCTAAATAACAAAGCCAAGATAAGATAATAGACCTCGATATTTATATCCTGAGAAGTTGCATTTATGGGAATAAAAACACTTAAGCTGGCCATACATGGATCGAAATTGTCCCTGCTGAACCGGTCAAATATTGATCAATGTATAGACTAGCTGGTTGTACACAAGTCGATTTATCACTGTTGGGTATATTGCTATCAGCATGGTCACTGCTGACTGCTGGCTTGTCAATCAGCAGCAGACCATGTATTCATTCACAGGAGCTGTCGTTCAGGCATCAGCTTGTCCTTTATAGGGAATTGTGGTTTCCTTTTAATAGCAAATATTACACCTGCTTTTAGTACTTGTTTTGTGCAAGCTTTTGGGAGCTGCACAGCCACAAAGTTATGTGGTGGCAGTACAAAAAAAATAATAAATTACATAGGGGTGTCCATATGAAAACTGGACCTAATGAGTTTCTTTCCCAACCCCCTTTACATTTTTTTTTCTAATAATAAAAAGAATGAATGCATTTTGATTAGCCACTTACATTTGTAAATTGATGACAAAACACAGCAAGCTCTTAAAAAAACAAAAACAGAAAAAAAATACCCCAACATAATTAACCACTTCAGCCCCGGAAAGATTTGCTCCCTTAATGACTAGGCCATTTTTTGGGACACGGCACTGCGTCACTTTAACTGACAATTGCGCAGTCATGCGGCGTCGAGTCCGCCCGACCCACAGGCACGCTCCCACAGCCGAGAGCTGACCCGTCGCCGACGGCTGGTCGGCAAATGGTTAAAGTGTACCTATATATTTACAGTGCCCTAAAAATTTACACTCGCTGGCGTGCATTAGGCGGGTGGAAATAAGCTGAGGGTGAGTGTGAAGCCCCATTGGGGGGGGGGGGGTGTCAACCATCGTGGCAGGCAGGGTTAAACAGGTGCCAATTCTCCTCCCAGTCGCCACCCTCTGTGATTCTTTTAGCAGGGCCTGGCATACAATGGGAGTCAACAAAGAACTAGATGAGGTGGGGGCGGGGCAGGGAGGGGAGTTGGGCAGGAGCTGCTAAAGTTTACTTTTCCTATTAACAAGCCGGTGAATAGTTGCTCAGACTGCCTAGCAACCAACCAACCAACTTTTTTAATGCTATATTTAATATAACATTAAAATATTTACTTAACCAGGCAGTAATCATGTGTGCAGTTGCCTATAGTAGCCAATCATATGTTATCTTTATTTTTTTATCACAGTCAGATCAATGAAATATGCTTTGTGTTAAAGTTGTTGTTGTTAATATTTATTTTTGTACCTTAATTCTGCTGAAAACATTAACGGTGTCATTTCATGAGGAAATTTATGAGGGAGTGTTTAGGGGCTGAATTAGGGGCAAGGTAGGGGTATGGTGGGGCAACTGGTGGTGAGTAACTCTTAAGGCCTGGCTAGTAGCTCAGGACTTGAAATTTTGAGCCCTGTAGTTACATAGTTAATATGATTGAAAAAAAGACACAAAGTCTATCCAGTTCAACAACAGTGCCATTTTTTTTTGTATAGAGTTGGGAGGGGATAAAACCCTGCTCTTATTATTTTTATATATTAACAGGAAGTGAGAGGAGATCTCTCCAAATGAGGGGAATTCATATCTTATACAGCTGTCACAAGAACAACTTTCTGGTTGCTCAATGAATTTACTGCAATAATGTTTTTTTTTCTAAAATAATCGCAAGAATCATTATTTATAAATATCTAAAAATATCCTCATAACAGAATTTATCTACACCCTTAGAGTCATACTATAGTCTCATGTTTTTGATTAAAAATAACAAACATGTTCTACTTTCCTGTTCTGTTGCAGTGGTTTTGCACAGGGCAGCCCATATCCTCTTCTTCTCGGGTCCCTTTTCGGTGCTCCTGGCCCCTCCCTCCCATTGAGAGCCCCCACAGCAAGCAGCTAGCTCTGGGGGCACACGAGCTGAGCCGAAGTTTTGTGTATCCATTCAGACACTGAGTCTTGGGGGGCGGGCCGGCCCCCTCTCTTCTCATTGGCTCACTGACTTTGATTGACAGTAGCAGGAGCGAATGGTGCTTCGCTTCTGTCTCAACCAATGAGAGGGGAGAGTCCTGGATGGCCAAGTCTCTCATGCAACATTACTGGATCGAGATGGGGCTCAGGTAAATATTAGGGGGGCTGTTACACAGAAGGTTTTTTTATCTTTATGCATATAATGCATTGAGATAAAAAAAAAAACTTCTGACTTTACAACCACTTTAATTTATTCATAATTTCTTCTGTATATGTGTTTTTTCATGTAAGGAATGATGGTCAAAAGGACAAAGAGAGGGGTATATTTCACCAACGTGGGCATGAACATCAATTAAAAAAAAAAAAAAAGATTTGCAGGATACCAAACTCAACTTTACCTTGTACATACATTTTAGGGAAAAACAGCAAGTCGTGCTGTAAAGGAACATACACACTGTCGCAAACAGCCATGTAAAAAAATACATAAATTAATTAAATTAAGAATAGACTCAAGTGTGGTATTACTGTTGCTTTAGCTTTTACCACTGTGTACAGAGAAGCATTGAGTAACATGAATGGTACCTTCTGTTGCTGGGAACAGGCTGTCCCCTTCACTCTTTGTCTCAGCTAATTTTCCTGTTCTCAGGAGCACCTCAGCAAAGCTTTCCTGGGGACTGTGCTGATATGTTGTGTAAGCAGCTTCATTCTGATGGAAGGCAGCAAAAAAAAGAAAGAGGAAAGATTAATCGATGTACAAGTCAAAGTCCAACTAATATTTCCAAAGAGAAAACTACATGATATTGTAATTACATAAGACTTATGAGAACCACAGGTGAAATAGAAGGACCTTGATACAATGTGTGTGAGCTGAAAAATGAGTAACGTATGAGCATTTCACACAATTTAGCTGTTCATTCACTTCACCAGAACATTTGCAATTGTAGCTATAAAATAACAAAAAAGTAATTCCATGTGCTCTAGACAGTTAATTAATGTGTTCACTGACTCAGCTGATTACTCTAAAAATAAATCAGTGAAATGTGAACCAAGATCACGGTTCTGTGGAACTGAAATAATATAGAAAACAAGATTTTGTACTCAAGGCAAAATCTTTTCCTGCAGTTAATTACGGGACACCGAAGTCAGAGACATTTGGGTTACATCGCTGCCTACAGGAGGATTGAAACACCGACAAGCAAAAAAAAAAAACAAATAAAAAACAAAGAACAGTTGTGTAGCAAAGCAATGCCGAAAGCAAGATCATAAACATGGAAAAGTGCGACCTATGTACCTCAACTGAAAGAAAAGGAGTCAATGTTAAGTACAAAAATCACGCTTTCTTCTTGTTCGTTGAGGGAAAAAGGATTCAACGACATTTGGAGTGTGCAGTCTAACCAAGGGGTGGGCAAACAAAACACTAAAGGGCTAATAATTTATACAAAATGGAGGACTGCCTACAGCTTAAATGGCTGCCTGAAGACCTCACACCCAAAGCTGGCATCAGCTGAGTTCTCCAAATTAGCCTGGTAGAACTCAGTGGAGCACATGTGAACAGAAGTGTTGGAAAAACCAGGTGGAATCCCAGATGTCGAAAAGCCCAGGAAGCTGTAACCAATCTTAGAAGAGTGTGCATTGACAGGAAAGGGTGGAACCCAGTACTTAAAGTATATGTAAATGCACTGAAAATAAAGTACATTGTAATAAAGGAAATATTATGTGCATCCCATAATTAAATTTATTTATGTTAAAAAAAAAAATGTATTCATTATTTTTGGCTATTTTATCTGACAGTCATATGTCTTCTATAACGTCCATTTTACACATAGCGAGAGACGGCTATTTTCTGACCGCACACAAAGCTGTGAAGTACTTTTCCTGCTTGTGTACACTGAAGCCCCTTACACACATCTACTGATTGCTACTGGTGGGGGGGGGGGGCATATTGGGAATGTCTGCTGTGAATGGAAGGGGGCATCGGGAAAGGCAACCTGATCAAAAGACCCTCCAAGTCAAGATGTTCAGTGTTGCACAGACAACCAAATTGCTCAAAACTCCAGAATGTTGATTGGAAGTCAGGAGCCCTTCCAGCATTCAAGTCCTTTGCACTACCAGGGTGTCTAGGACTTATTGTGATTATCTTCCATAAGGTTGAAAGGAAGGATGTCCCCAACTCAAGAGCTAGATTCCTGAGCCACCAGGCGAAAGACAACCTGGTCTTTGATGTCAGGCAAATCAGTTTGCCAATTTGTCCTACGATTACAGGATGTTGAGTTGAAGAGGTCTGGAATAAAACTGCCTTTAAAGGCTACCATCAGCCCCAGGACTCAAATGCAAAAGTAAAGAGCTGTGTCCAAGATCAGAACCAGGAACTCCAAGTGATAAGTCAGCTCCAACACAGACTTCTAAACTTTGTGGACTGAATCAGAATTTTTTTTAGCTCTGAACAGTACATGTATCTTCCCCTCAACTGGAGGTTGTCCAGATAACACACTATGGTTATGCCATGAGAACATAACAAGGCAAGCACAGGGGCTAGAACCCTGGTAAATACAAGGGGAGTGTGTGTGTGTGTGTGGGGGGGGGGGGGGGGGGGGTTGGGTGAAAGGCATACCAAGTGACATGGGCACCAAATGGAAGTGCTAAGGGCCCATGGCAAAATAAAGAAATCACTGCTGTGTTGGAAAACCAGGGTCTTGCAAGTACAGCATCTCACAAAAGTGAGTGCACCCCTCACATTTTTGTAAATATTTTATTATAACTTTTCATGTGACAGCATTGAAGAAATTATACCTTTCTACAATGTAAAGTAGTGAGCGTACAGCTTGTATAACAGTGTAAATTTGCTGTCCCTCCAAAATATCAAAACACAGCCATTAATGTCCAAAACAAATTACACCCCTAAATAAAAATGTCCAGATTGGGCCCAATTAGCCATTTTTTCTCCCGGTGTCATGTGACTTGTTAGTGTTACAAGGTCTCAGGTGTGAATGGGAAGCAGGTGTGTTATATTTGGTTTTATCGCTCTCACTCTCTCATATTGGTCACTGTAAGTTCAACATGGCACCTCATGGCAAAGAACTATCTAAAGATCTGAAAAAAAGAATGGTTGATCTACATAAAGATGGCATAGGCTATAAGAAGTTTGCCAAGACACTGAAACTGAGCTGCAGCACGGTGGCCAAGACCATACAGTGGTTTAACAGGACAGGTTCCATTCAGAACAGGCCTCGCCATGGTTGACCAAAGAAGTTAAGTGCACGTGCTTAGCGTCATATATTCAGAGGATGTTTTTGGGAAATAGATGTACGAGTGCTGCCAGCATTGCTGCAGAAGTTGAAGGGGTGGGGGGGGGGGTCAGCCTGTCAGTGCTAAGACCATATGCTGCACACTGCATCACATTGGTCTGCATGGTTGTCGTCCCAGAAGGAAGCTTCTTCTAAAGATGGTGCACAAGAATGCCTGCAAACAGTTTGCTGAAGACAAGCAGTCCTGTGGTCTGATGAGACCAAGATAAACTAATTTTGGTTCAGATGATGTCAAGTGTGTGTGGTGGCAACCAGGTGAGGAGAACAAAGACAAGTGTGTCTTGCCTACAGTCAAGCATGGTGGTGGGAGTGTGATGGTCTGGGGCTGCATGAGTGCTGCAGGCACTGGGACCCCCAGACCTAAAACCTATTCAGCATCTGTGGGGCATTCTCAAGTGGAATATGGAGGAATGCAAGATTTCTAACATCCACCAGCTCCATAATATCGTCATGAAGGAGTGGAAGAGGACTCCACCTGCAACCTGTGAGGCCCTGGTGAACTCCATGCCCAAGAGGGTTAAAGCAGTGCTGGAAAATAATAGTGGCCACACAAAATATTGACACTTTGGGAAGTTAAGTGCACGTGCTTAGCATCATATATTAAGAGGATGTCTTTGGGAAATAGACACTTTGGGTCCAATTTGGACATTTTCATTTAGGAGTGCACTCACTTTTGTTTGTTTAGACATTAATGGCTTTGTGTTGAGTTATTTTAAGGGGACACCAAATGTACACTATTATACAAGCTGTGCACTCACTACTTTACATTGTAGCAAAGTGTCATTTCTTCAGTGTTGTCACATGAAAAGATATAATAAAATATTTACAAAAATGTGAGGGGTGTACTCATTTTTGTGAGAGACAGTATATATTTTTTTAAAAACTTCATTTTGGGTTTGTTCCCGCCAAGTGCATCCTGAATTTTTAGTTTCGGCACCGGAATTTTCATTTTGTGCACCTCTAATTTTGACCTAAAATGATTCTGGATCTCTACAGCAGGACACCATTTTCAGATTGACCCAAATATTTAGACAGTTATCGGTCACTATCTAGAAAGCTATCAGTCTAAATGATGGTTTACAGTACAGGACTGGTATACTCTAAAACTCATATGTCAAACACAAGGCCCATGCAGCCCTCAAGGTAATTTCATGTGGCCCGGCACCCCCCTCATCTCCATCCCCTACTTGTTGCAGCAGAGAGGACGACAGAACTCCTCCTACAGATCCTGCACCTCTCTGTGCAGCCACAACAGCCCCTCATCTCCACCCCCCTGGTCTCAGCATTTAGTCTGGCAGTTGACTCCAGCCCTCCTTCAGACCCTGCACTACTTCCCAGGTCCGTCCCCAGCCTCTTCTTGGAAGCAGCACAAGATAAGAGGGGTGAACTGTAATGTAGGGAAGTTTGAGGGACTCTTGAGTTTAGATGGTGGGGGGTTCTGAACGTCTGCTAATAATTATGAGATTACTACAATTCTGTGCCCGTTGAAAAGAAGGGCCATACACCACCGGCATGATCAACAAGAAACTTTATTGGAGACTGCTCAGACAGAACTATGTTCAGTCTGAGCAGTCTCCATTAAAGTTTTTTGTGGATGATACCAGCGGTGTGTAACCCTCTTTTTCAGACTTGCATCATCTGCTACAGGAGTGTGGTGGCTGTGCGCCGGTCTGTACTTGTCCTTCAAAGATTAAGCTATTTCTAAAACCAGTAGTAATCAAATGCAGAGGCAATTATTTATTATGATAAAAAGTAGATACATTTATATAGTCTTACAGATATAACTGCCCCTTTGGGGGCGACTATCATGATGATGGGGCCTGCGTTGAAATTGAGTTTGACATTCCTGCTCTAAAATATCTGCTATTGGTTAAACAATACAAAGCAGTTACTTACCAGCCTAAAATCACTAGGGTAGATCATTATATTTTAGTTATCATCATTCTAATAATTCATGGATAATGAATCCTTCTAAAGTGATATTAAACCCTCAGTTTTTAAGCACTTTCAGCAGCTGATTTAATCACTTACTGAGCATGTGCCTTCTTTATCCTTTAATCCTTGTCCATATTCCAGTTTAAGCTGAAGCCACGATGGCTGGCTTAGGTTACTACTTGGTGGCTTCTTTCTTTTGCAGTGTCCTATGGAGCCACCCTTGCATGCAGAGAATAGAGGTATGTCCCTACATTGTGAATTAATAGAAACACAGTCCTAAGATGACAAGGCACTCAATCTCCTGCTCCCCCTCAACTTCTCGAAGCTAACAGAATGGATGGAGGTTGGGCTTTACACTGCTTACTATTTCATGTGAAGACCACAATTTCTGGAAAGCAGCACTGAGAGTGTGGGAGCATTGACAATTGTAAATTGCAAGTCCTGGTGTAAGAATTATAACAAATGGTTTACTGGGAGATATGTTTTACGGTGCTGAATGTTTTAAGCTAAAAAATGCTGAGGGTTTACTACCTTAAATCTTCCAAGAACGGACCTGTGTATAGCTTATCTTAAAGGGAAAGCTTCCCACCAAGGTATAAGAATATCCTATAAAGTTGATGGGTGACTGAACCTGTCGACATCCAGCGAAAACTAAGACATCTTCTGCTGTTATTCTTTCATTCCTGTACATCCTTCAATAACACTACACTTTAGAGAAAGAAAGTAAAAGGCATTGCACTGCTTGCTACCTATTAAACAGGTGTGCACAAGATAAATATCACCGCTGTTGAGATAACAAGAAGTTTAATTAATTAATCCTTGAGACCCACTTGAAAACATTTAATTATGTTATCTACATCAACAGCGATAAAGGATTTTCCCTTGCTTAGTGCCTTAGATTTTATACTTACTTCAGCAATAAAAGGATTGACAATTAAAGATTCATAAAAAGGATGGCAGCCCTGATTAACTCCTGCTGTGCTTGATCCCTTGGCATCCTTTGGTGTACCGCTGTGCTCCTGAGCCTGATCGGGCAAAGAAAACAAATTGTTAACATGTCAGTGTGGTCCTGCATCATGTGCTACATGAAATGCACTGTACATTAGGCCTTATTTACACCGCTGGTAAACGGACGTTTAGAGGCATTTGGGCGTTTTTTCAGCTGCCCCTGAACTCTCCTCTATGCTATCTTATCAGTACATTTACACAGGGTCGTTTACAGTCGTTTCCAGGCAGTTGAGTTTAGAGGCTTTTTTTGGAACCCAAGAAAATGGGTTCAGAGGCATTTGAAACACCAAACAGCTTGTAAACGCGCCAAAACGCGGTAACTCGCGTATAGGAGTGTTTTGTTTACAGGTGTTTCCATTTTACAAAAAAAAGTATCTTTTTTTTTTTCAAAAACGCTCCTAGACATGAACACAGCAAAATGTCGCTAAACGCGGCATGCAAAATGTGGCAAAACGGACGTTTTATATGCCGGTTTCTAGCTGTCAAGATAAAACGTTCAGGGGAGGTTGAAACAGCATCCAGTGTAAATGGAGCTAAGGGTGATGTCACAAAGCAATTTCTAGCAATGCAATGTCTTAATTATAACTGCAGTCATTAAAATAAAAAAAACATGAACAGTATAAAGGTGTGCTGGCTATATGAGAGTTCTCTCTTCCTGTCCGTTTGGAACAGATGAAGTTGCATGTTCCAATCTGCACAATCTTAGATCTACCAAAACTAGTTAGTACAAGGGCCTGCCTAAATGTATACAAATTCAACGGCTTGATTAGATAAACCTTCATATCACATAGTTTTGGTAGATCTGAAGATTGTATATGTAGAAAATAACATGTATGACCAGTGTACATATTCATGTTTATATAGTTGTTGTTATACTGCCATCCTGTGGATGTTTTGGATATTGCATTATCCTATTCTGTTTTCTAAGTGTGTTGCCTCCCATATTCTGAGGTAATTTCCTCCTTCTGGTTCACTCTGTGTTGTACTTCCTTTTCCTGTTCCTGGTTGACTCTGTCTCATGAGGGGAAGAAGATGGCCACACATGTCTAGGCTGCACACAATCTGCTAGCATCTGGAAACACATTACCATGTTTTGACCTGCAGATGCCATCTTTCAACCATCTGCCACATTTGTTGTCTGCTGTACCTGCTATTTGCAATAAATCTATGCTTATGGATGAATTGGTATCTGGTGAGTTCAAGCTATCTGATAAAGACCTTCCGCAGTTATATATGCTTATACAGGCCAGGAATAGAGGTCTCAGCAAGGGATAAATCACTATTACAACAGTTGGAGTCAGAATAGTCAAAACATGGTGGAATTCCTGCAGCCTGCTGTGTAGATGTAAAATCAAAACAAGGTGGAATTCCTGCAGCCTGCTGTGTAGATGTGTATGTTTAATCTGCAATCAAGCTCAGTGCCATCCACCATCTTGTGAAAACACATGGTCGCTCAAGCTTACTGCACTTCATCAGTGAATGTTGAAAGCTGTTTCTCTGAATCAAACTGTGTTATGCCACCTGCCCCAGCTGTTGTTCGTCTTCTTAAAGAGACAGTAATCATTTTTAGCAAAACTTGTAAAAATGTATAACCAAGCTTCCGAACATTCTTTTATCGCTGAATCTACACAGATACAGCATGCCTCTGACCACACAGATGCACAGGGAGCAAATTATGTAGATATGGCAGAGCAAAGTGTAAGACCCAAACGCACAATAATACCAACACAGAAACTTAGAGAAAACTACGAAACAAGCAGAGATGAGTTCTACAGAAATCTGTCAGAACTGTGGGACAAAATTACTCACTGCATGTCAGTCTTGCCACGCTGCAATCAACAAGCTAAATTAAGAAATTATACAGATTGCCTATCTGCAGCGTATGAGCGCTACCAGCCGCTCTCTGCAAAATACACAGCTTTCTTAAAGGACTCTAATATAGAGGGCTCTTTAGCAGAACTGTCTAAGACTGATGAACTAAAACAACAAAGAGATCTCTTAGTGCCAGATGCCAAGGATACGATGGAACTCCGCATCGCTAAACTGCAGGAGATAAGATCTCATAAATCACTTACCAAGCTCACGGCATGTTCTTCTAGATCCTCTTGCTCCAGAAGCTCAACGTTAAGCGACAAGCTAATAGAGGCCTGTGCAAGTCGGGAAGCAAATAAAGTGCGAAGCTCATTTGCCAGAAAGGAAGCTGACATAGCAGCTCACCAAGCAGAGATGACAGCTCGCCAAGCAGAGATAAAAGCTCAGAACAAAGCTCGCCAAGCAGAGATGACAGCTTGCCAAGCAAAGGCAGAATCTCAAATTAAGATTCTACAAATGGAAAGGGAGGAAGCAGCTGCCCAAACAAGGCTAAAGGTCCTTGAACAAGAAATGGGAGAAAGTACTAACTTGGACTGTTCTATTCCAGCAGAATTGGAAAATCCAACTGAATGCACCAGTGAATATGTGCTACTGCATAGTGTTTGCAATGATACAGAATTATCAGCTGTACCACCTACTAACATTACTGTTTGGTTTCTTAACACAGAGACCTCTAACACGCACAAGCCTTCAAGTCCACAAAGTAAGTGTATTTAGCAAACCACATCACCTCCCATCAATGACAAGGTGACTGTTAGCGACAAGCCAAAGTTCAAGCAACAGCCAGCAAAAGCCTTAGAGACTAAGCTAGATGCTCTTCCAACATTATTTTATCCTGGTAAACAGCACCCTTACTCACCAGAGAACTTTCACACCCAAGGGGTCCCCTAAGTTACTTTGGCACCAAAGAGCGAGAAATCAGACATGTCTGACTTCGCCAGATATATGATCCACCGCTAAAGAGCGAGAAACCACGGTTTCATTGAATCCCCTGGGGAACCCACACTTTCAAGAGACCACTCATTCCCAC